>JAJMES010000216.1:0-85232 GCA_030574275.1 Pichia sporocuriosa
GAGACATTAAATTTTGGATGATACCAGTGTCAGTTGTACTGAATATAAGACAATAAACTAAAAGATCACATATAATAGTTAAGAGATGTCATTTGAAAGAGCAGATACATATGCGACATCTGTTTTGCCACCACAACACGATGTTGCAACTGATCAGAATAGTGAAATTATAAAAGCATTCAAACGTTTCATATTGGAATTTAGAAATGATAACGACTTTATATACAGAAATCAACTTAGAGAGAATATTTTATCCAAACAGTTTCAACTTACTGTCCAGTCAGAGGATCTGATTTCTTATCACGACGAGCTACACCAAAAATTATTTGAAAATCCAAAAGAGATTATACCACTCTTTGAAAGGGCAATTACAGAAATTGCGAAAAGAAATATTTATTTAACAAATGAGGAGGCTCCAATTATGTTTCCACAATGCCAATTGATTTTGTTATCTAATGACAATAAAATATCTATACGAGATATTGATTCCGATAATGTTTCCAAAATTATTAAAATATCAGGTATTATCATCAATACAACGATGCTTAATTCAAGAGCTTCTGAATTAACTTTAATGTGTAGAAATTGTAGACACACATTAAAGGTAAAATCCAATATTAATTTAGGTTTACCTCAATATCCAAAGAAATGTTTGGCACCACCGTTACCTGATGGAGACAGATCAAACTGTCCACCTAATCCATATTTAATTGTACACGATAAATCAACATTTATTGATCAACAAACATTAAAGCTTCAAGAAACTTCGGATATGGTTCCAGTTGGTGAAATGCCCCGTCATATAACGTTATTTGTTGATAGATATATATGTAACACTTTAGTTCCAGGTACAAGATGTGAAATAATTGGTATTTATGATACTTATCAAAAAAAAGTTAGAAATACTGGTTCAGTTAATAATGCAGCTATTAGAACACCATATTTAAAAGTTTTGGGTGTTCAAACAGAGGCTGATTTGTTGAGATCTTCAGGTGGTTTAAATAGGATATTCACGGAAGAAGAAGAAGAAGAATTTATTGCATTATCAAGAATACCTAATTTATACGAAAGGTTTGTTAAATCTATTGCTCCTTCAATTTATGGTAATGAAGACATTAAAAAGGCAATAACTTGTTTACTTTTTGGTGGTTCAAAAAAGGTATTACCCGATGGAATGAGATTAAGAGGTGATATTAATGTTTTATTATTAGGTGATCCAGGTACAGCTAAGTCACAACTTTTAAAATTTGTTGAAAAAGTTTCACCAATTTCAATTTATACATCAGGTAAAGGTTCATCAGCCGCTGGTTTAACCGCATCCGTTCAACGTGATCCTGCAACAAGGGATTTTTATTTAGAAGGTGGTGCAATGGTTTTGGCAGATGGTGGTGTTATTTGTATTGATGAATTTGATAAAATGAGGGATGAAGATCGTGTGGCAATTCACGAAGCTATGGAGCAACAGACAATTTCAATTGCAAAAGCTGGTATTACAACAGTTTTAAATTCAAGAACATCAGTTTTAGCTGCTGCTAATCCAATTTTTGGTAGATATGATGACATGAAAGCACCTGGTGAAAATATTGATTTTCAAACTACAATTTTATCAAGATTTGATATGATTTTCATTGTTAAAGATGATCATAACCCACATAGAGATATGTCAATTGCACATCATGTTATGAATGTTCATACAAATGGTGGTAATAATGAAGAACAAACGGAAGGTGAAATTCCAATTCAATTAATGAAAAGGTATATACAATATTGTAAACTTAAATGTGCTCCAAGGTTATCGCGTGAAGCTGCTGAAATGTTGAGTTCAAATTTTGTTGCTATTCGTAAGGAAGTTAAATTAAAAGAATCTCTATCAACTGAAAGATCATCAATTCCAATTACTGTTAGACAATTAGAAGCAATTATTAGAATTACTGAATCATTAGCTAAAATGGAATTAGCACCTGTTGCAACTATTACACATGTTGAAGAAGCAATGAGATTGTTCAATGCATCAACAATGGATGCAATTAAAGAGGGAAATACCGATAACGAAGATGTGGTTCATCAAATTACGACAATGGAAGGTGAAATCAAGAGGAGACTACCAATGGGGTGGAGTACGTCCTATAATACACTCCGACAAACATTTGTTGATCAAGGAAATTATTCTATGCAAGCTTTGAATAAAACATTAAATGTTCTCGAAAGAAGAGAAGTTATTCAATTTAGGCATAATAGAACGAGTATATTTAGATGTGGTGTTTAGATGATTGTTACTTTTTTTTGTTTCATCTTATTGCTTTTATACAACTATACATAGTGCTTTGTAAATTTAGATTAATGTAATTCAGTTTAGTTCATTTCATGCTATTTCAAGCAATGACATGAAATCCTCCCTTTCCTTTACTTAAACCCTTTTGTACGATTTTCTCAATTTCGTAAGGGTCGCTTGTAATATGAGTAAAATTTTCATATCCATCCTTAGTGACCAATATGTCATCTTCAAGTCGAACACCTCCAACGTACATGTATTTATCAACCAAATCCAAGTTAACAAATTTCTTTTGTTCATCAGTAATATGTTCTAGTAAGAAAGGTGAAAAATAAATACCGGGTTCGTCAGTGACAACCATTCCAGGTTGTAATTTTCTTCTCAACCTTAAGTACCTTAAAAGAATGTTTTCATCATCATAATTTGGATATCCACCCACATCATGTGTATCCATACCTAATAAATGACCCAAACCATGTGGAAAAAACCATGCAGTAACTTTAGATTCAAAGATTTCCTCCTCTGAACCATTAATAAACAATCCTAACTTTAAGAAATGCTTGATTAAAACTCTATGAGCTAAAAGATGCAAAGAATCCCATTCAACTCCTGGTTTAATATTTTCCATAACTTGCATTTGCATATCTCTGACTGCAAGGTAAATATCTAAGTGTTCTTTTGAGAATTTACCGGTAATTGGGAAACACCTCGTAACATCAGATGCATAACATTTCCATTCTGCACCAGCATCAATCAAAACTGAAGTCTTACCTTCCATTGAATCATCATTTTTCACATAGTGTAAAGTACCACATGAAGGCCCAGAACAACAAATAGGATCATAAGATTGGAATTTAGATCCTTGTCTTATAGAATGATAAACGAATTCTGCATGCATATGAGTTTCATTCGTTTCAATTGGTAACGCAGACATAACAGCCATATGACAATTGTCAGTAATTTCTGCTGCTTTTCTCATCAGTCCCAATTCATATTCATCTTTAATTAACCTTGATTCATCTAATGCATAAAAAAAGTCGGGATTATCAACTTCCACATATTTTGCAAAGGATAATGAAGAATATTCATCAACATCGGTCGTATAAATTTTATACTGATTGGATACTAAAGTTTTTAGGGCTTCGTCAACATCTTTTGCGTAGTAAATTTCGTCAAAATCGTATGTTTCCAAAGCTTCCTTTGGGGATAATGGCAACCCACTCCACATGATATCATCTTCTTCAATATCAGGTAAGAACAGTATAAGCTTTTCTTTGATTGTATCAAAAAGAACATACGCACCTGATATTTGATCAATACCGGATAAATAATGGAAATATCTGTTTTGTCTCAATGGTGATGTTTGATCACAGTATGGATAAAGCTTCAACGTTGCTGATGCAATAAAAAACGCAATCTTGTCTTGAGCATTAGTAGCTGCCTTTTTTGACAAAAAATGTGTCTTGACCCTTTTTGCATGTTCTTTAGCCGGATACTTCATGATTTTACTATTGCTAATTGATATTGGCATCTAAGATTAACAAAAGATAAAAGCAAAAGAGGGAAAAAGAACATAACAACTTGAGGTCAAGCTTCAAGATAATCCGTTATTGTCAAGATGATGATGATGATGCCCCACTGATTGTCTATTTTGGCATTTTTTCTCTCTATAGTGGTGCCTTTCAATGGCGAGGAAATTCGGTTATGCTGCCGTTTTAGGCAATTTTTTTAATTCTCTTTCTTTTCAGTCTTTTTTTTTTCTGACAGTGAAGAGCTGTGTACAAATACATTTGAAGTAGATGGAGATTAAACAGATGTTAAAACGTAAAGCAGAAGATATAGACACTGCTGCGGGATTAGAAAGAGAGGGCGAGCTCAAGAAACGACAACTTGATACTGTTGGGAAGATATCAGCAAGTGATGATGATGATGACGAATTTGATGATTTGGATGACACAATACAATTGAGCTCTGGTAATTTCAAATATACAGATAGTGATATGTATTTTGACACCATTAACAGAAAGATATTGGATTTTGATTTACCTTTAGTATGCTGTGTTAAATTAGTATCCACAAATGTCCACATTTGCCTAGTATGCAACCGTTATTTACAAGGAATTTCATCCACTTCACCCGCTTATTTGCATGCTGTGGACTCAAACCATCACATTTTTATTAATACTCACACTCTACAGTTTGTAATACTACCTGAACAACTAATACTTTCAGAAAAACGTGCCAAGGATTTACAAGATATTCGACTGCTATTAAATCCTAAATTTGATGTTAACTTAATTGCCAAATTAGACACCATCCCATTACAGAGTGAGACGTTAAACCATAAAAAATACGATGTGGGTTTTGTTTCACTAACAAATGATATTGTAAATGAGGGACCCGATAAAAAAGTGGACAAAGAATCAGACGAAAATGGAATCATTTTAAATCATAATTCCATCTACTATACAATTGCACATATGTCACTACTTAGAGATTATTTAATAAGTCACAAACACAGTGAAACAACACCATTATTGAACCATTTATCACTATTAGTCCGAAAGATATGGTCAACTTCCTTATTCAAAAGTTTTATATCTTCATTAGCCATTGAAAATTACTTAGCAACATGCAAAAGTTTAAACCATCAAGATAGCTTACGTGTCTTTTATATTTGGTTGATTAATACACTGAGTAAAGAGAATAAAAGCATAAAAGATATGTTTACAGGGAAATTGGTCACTAGCAACAATAAAACCACTAAATTTATTACATTTACGGTAAAACTACCACAGGAATCTTTATTTAAAGATGGTAGTTCATCTTCCATTGAACAGCATGATTTGTTGACATTAATAAAGGAAAAAAAGTTTTTGATTACGAAATTTCCAAAATATTTGACAATATATATTGATCGTACAAATGAGATGAAAATGGAGGGTATATCAAAGAAATTAAATATGAGTATTGTGAAATTTAACCCAGATCTACTAAAACTAGCTGATAATGTATCATATAGACTTGTTGCAAATATAACATGCGAAGGAAAAGTTCAGGTACTAGACAAGGCACGCCAAAGGTGGGTAGAATATGACAGTATCAATGTAAAAGAGGTTGAAAAGGATCTATTGTTCATTTCAAATGGTTATTTACAATTCTGGGAACGTTATTAATATTTTTTTATAGAAGTTTTTTTTTTATATAGCTAATCTATTAACATTACTTGTAACTATAGTTACATTATTATCTTCAATCAACTGTTCTGCAGTTTCTGCCAAATGCTTCTTCGGATCTTGTTTACCGACATACCTCGTCTTTAGCTGTTCATCTGTCAAAGTTTTCTCTTCCTGGATTTTTTCAACATACTGTTTTGCTACTTTTATCAGTTTCTTAGAACCTTCCAAGTTTTCACAGTCTTGATCATCGTAGTTTTTCAATTTGAGGCCACTAGTCCATTCCTTTTTATGTAAATTCAACAACATATCAGTTTCCTTTTCAGTTTTTCTATAGTCAATGTTAAGTGAATAATAACTTCTATTTAATCCATGAAGCAATGCTTGAATAGTTGGTTTATTGAGTAACCCTACATTAGAAGTAGTTTGTCTTGGTTCTTGGCCCATCATTAAAACTTGTGATGGAATGGATCTAAATGCATCAATAACAACCTTACCCTTCACACTTTGAATTGGATCTATAACAACAGCAACAGATCTTGGATTTAATTGTTCAAAACTTTGTTGGGTATTAACATCAACACTTGACAACCAACATCCAAAACCTGGATGTGAATGGTACCAACCAACAACCATTTGATCTCTACCAGTTTGTTTGAGCATATCCATCATTTTGGTTTGGAAAACATCGTCAACAGCTTCAACTGAAACACCTGTACCACTTTGTGGCATTGCAAAAACATCAACAACTGTAATTGTAAAATCATCAACAAATTCTCCCAACATTAATCCCATAACTTCCATTGGAACACCTGCACGTCCATGTTTAAGCATTTTAAGTAATGCAAGTGATGATATATAAACAGTTTCTGCATTATCAATTGCTGGAGTATCTTGGAATGCTGGGCCACCCATTCCACCCATTCCGCCCATACGGCCACCTAAAAGTGATTGTAATCTATCCATTTTACCTTAAATATTTGAGTTGTTTTTTCCTCTGTTCTAATGATAGAGCTATTTGCCACCAAGAAGAATAATTTTCCCAGCTGAGATGGTCAAGTACAACAAATGGTAAAATCGCCCTCCTCCCTCGCTCATGTGCCGCAAAGAAGAAAAAAAAAAAAGAACTTGTACAATCAAAGGCTTGTTTTCTCTGAGCTTATATATATAATATACAATTAATCTCTTGTTTGAAGTAGATATATCTATTTTTGAAGTATAAACAACAGTAGAGAGATATACTCCTGTATTCAAAAAAAAGAAAGAAAAAAAAAATCTTTCAAAATGTCAATTCCATTTACACTTTCCAAAAATCCAATTTACGACCATTGTTTTACGACAGATCGTAGCCATGTTGCAATCACACAAGATAAAGATGTTCAAATCTACAATTTGTCAAACCCATCAAAGCCACAATTGGTTGCAACTTTGAAACATCATGATAAGCCGGTTACTGCTGTTGATATTTCTATCGACGGCAAGATTGTTACTTGTTCACAAGATAGAAATGCACTTGTTTGGACTGCACAAAGTGATGGCTCATATAAGGAAACGTTAGTTTTGTTAAGAATCAACAGGGCTGCAACATGTGTTAAATGGTCTCCAAATGGTAGCAAATTTGCTGTTGGATCATCTGCACGTGTTATTTCTGTTTGTTACTTTGAAGAGGACAACGATTGGTGGATTTCAAAGCATATTAAGAGGCCAATTAAATCAACAATTTTATCATTAGATTGGCATGAAAATAATGTCTTATTATCAGCTGGTTCAACCGATGGCCATTTACGTGTTTTTTCGACATTTATTAAAGGAATTGATTCTAAACCGGCTGGGTCAATTTGGGGTGAAAGATTACCATTCCAAACATTATGCTTGGATGTTAGTTTAAATTCTTGGATTCAAGATGTTAAATTTTCACCAGATTTCCAATTTGCCGCCGGAGTTGGTCATGATTCGAGTGTTTTCATTGTTTATCCTGGTAGTGGAGAGTTAGAAGTTAGTAATATTGTTAAAGTCAAGACATCTAATTTACCATTTACTTCATTAATTTTCGCTACTAATGATAAATTAATATGTGCTGGATATGATTGTCATCCAGTTGTTTTTGAAGGTAATTCTTCACAAGGCTGGAAACAAACATATTCAATTGATGATCCAAAGACTAAAAAAGTTAACGTTGTTGAGAATCAGAGTGCTCTTAATATGTTTAGACAAATGGATTTGAAGGGTTCTACTGATCCAAAGAGTAATAGCTTGTTAACTGTGCATCAAAATACTATCACTTCATTAAGACCATTTCAATATGATTCTAATGGTTTAATTAGATTCAGTACTTCAGGTAATGATGGTAAAGTTGTCATTTTTGATGTCTAAATAAGTTAGAATTGTGTAATATTGATACTATTTTATTATTATTATATTTATTATTATTATTATTTTTACAATTTTTTTTTAAGTTTATTATTATTTAATATACAGAATTCGATGAAAAAAACATACACACACATACACTTATATACTGTCTGCAATCAATAATCTTCGGGATTACTAATTTCCAACTGATGTGCGATTTGACGATGTATGTCAGCATCATCAACCACATCATTAGGATTACTATTGTCGTCAGCATTATTATCAACGTTATCATTAACACTTTCCATATGCCCACCCGCAACTAAATCATGATGAAATCTACCAACAGCATTTAAAGTTTCCTCATCTAAACCAGATACTAAATCATCATCATTTTCATCAATTTCCATCGCCTCTGATTGTTGAACAGTGGAAGAGTCTGAAATATTCTTTTTATTATTAGCATTAGCATTAGTATTTGTGTTTGCGTTTTTCTTTGCCTTTTTATATTTAAGATTACTTGAATCTATATCTCCCCGTAATTCATCATCACCGTTAGTGGCGTTTGTAACATCAACATCTTTAAGAAGTTGGTTTGAATCTACATGTAAAAGCACATTATGTACAGTTGACTTAAAAACTGTACTTAATACCCCCAAAGATTTTTGCAGATCTGTAGAAAGAGTAGTGAGATTTTCTGTATTTGATTCATCAACATGTGTCATTTTGGTATTAATTTCGTCAAGTTTATTCTTGACACTATTAAGATTCAGCGCTAAAGTTTGATACTGTTGTAATAGTGCAATTTCATCCTGTGTAAGAGATGCAGAGAGTAGAGAATAGTCAATAGACAAAATATCCGACATATCCGTGTAAGTAATGGTAGTGTTAATAGTGATAATTGAAAGATAACAACAACAACATCAGTAATAAGAGATAATAAAAACAACAATAAAAATAATCAAAATATTAAAAAAAAAAAAAAAAACAGCTAAAAAAGAAAAAAAAGAAAAAAAAGAAAAACATCGCGGCATTTGTGGCGGTGTCTGTGGCGGTTGAGGAGGCTCTGTTTGTCTGTTTTTTTTTTTTGTTCCCCTTTGGAATTGATTAGCTGTCAACGGCAACAACAAAGATGATATTGACAATTAGTAGGAGGAGACCAACGATGAACAAGAAGCCAAGTGTTGTCTTGAGTGAGTATGTGTTGATATGATGCGTTTTGTAGTTATAGATGCTCTGGTAATAAGATAGAGCACCAACACAGAGGGTGGCCATACTTAGAAGGACGAACACAATAGAAATTGCGTAGCTGAATTTGGGGAACCAAACCGGATCAGAACTATTTGATGTACTAAAGCCCTTTAAAGAAGTATCTAATCTGAAATTAGTCACAATAGTAATAGCAATGGCAGCAAGTGTGATACTAAACTTTATCCAGGTGAGAGCTGTCCTTTCCGTCATGAGAATATCTCGTGGTTCACTGGTTGTATTATCAATAATCAAATCTGTTTCTAAAATCAGATTGGTTATATCCTGTACTGTATGATGTTTGTTATGCGATTCCATAAATGCTTTATTTTATTTATTTATTTATTTATCTTTTCCGTCTTTTCTTTATCCTCTATTTTGGCAAAACTACAATATCAATAATATTATCAATAACATTATCAATAATAAATTACATCAATAGAAAAAAAAACTATTGAAATTCTACTCTGATGACATAATCACTTAATTTTTTTTTATTTTTTTATTTTTTTTTTTTTTAATAGAAAAAAAATTTTATCGAAAATTTTATTTTTTTTTCTTTAAAAAATTTTTCACTTTATCAGTTTCAATCCTTTTTAGTATTTGTCAGCTACCTTACTTGATAAATACAAGTACCGTGGAAGTATATATTAATACCAGAAAAAGAGAGAAAAGAAAACTCAGAAGCAGAAATATATATACACAGCTACATCCAATTAGATTAATTAAGAAATAAATATATACATCCATACATATATCCATACACACATAGATACATACATACATTCAAATAAATATAACATGTCCAATTATACTAATTTTGATCCACATGCACACAACCATGCAATAACGGGTGGTCAACCACAAGCAACAGTTCTTTGTTGTAATTGTGGTGTTCCAATGGATGGTTCAACTGGTTTAGTAATGTGTTATGATTGTATTAAATTAAATGTTGATATTACAGAAGGTATTCCAAGAGAAGCTAATTTAAGTTTTTGTAGAAATTGTGAAAGATTTTTACAACCTCCAACAAATTGGATTAAAGCAGAATTAGAATCAAGAGAATTACTTGCACTTTGTCTTAGAAGATTAAAAGGTTTAAATAAAGTTAGATTAATTGATGCTGCATTTATTTGGACAGAACCACATTCAAGAAGAGTTAGAGTTAAATTAACAGTTCAAGGTGAAGCTTTTTCAAATGCAATTATTCAACAAAGTTTTGAAGTTGAATATGTTGTTATTGCAATGCAATGTCCTGATTGTGCAAAATCTTATACAGCTCATACTTGGAACACATCAGTTCAAATTAGACAAAAAGTTCCACATAAAAGAACTTTCTTATATTTAGAACAATTAATCCTTAAACATAATGCTCATGTTGATACAATTTCAATTAAAGAAAATAAAGATGGTTTAGATTTTTATTATGCAAAGCAAAACCATGCTGTTAAAATGTTAGATTTTTTGAGTTCAACTGTTCCAATGAAATCTAAAAAATCAGAAGAATTAATTTCCGCTGATATTCATTCAGGTACTTCAGTTTATAAATTCTCATTTTCTGTTGAAATTGCTCCAATTTGTAAAGATGATTTAGTTATTTTACCAATAAAATTAGCAAGACAAATGGGTAATATTTCAAGATTAGTTTTATGTTCAAAAATTTCAAATTCTATTCAATTTATTGATCCAGGAAATTTACATATTGAAGATTTACAAGCAAATGTTTATTGGCGTGCACCATTTAATTCATTAGCTGATGTTACACAATTAATTGAATTTATGATTTTAGATGTTGAACCAACTGGTGAAAGAAGGGGTAAATATTTAATGGCTGATATTACATGTGTTAGAGCAAGTGATATGGGTGGTTCATCAAATGAAGAATTTTATATTAGATCACATTTAGGTGGTATTTTACATCCAGGTGATTCAGCTATGGGTTATTATTTAAAAAATTCTAATTTTAACAGTGATTTATTTGATGAATTAGATTCTGATAATATTGTTGATGTTGTTTTAGTTAAGAAACATTATGTAAGATCAAACAAACGTTCAAAGAATAGACATTGGAAATTAAAGAGAATGGCTAATGAAAGAAAAGATATTGTTGCTGAAGAAGTTATGGATTCAAGACAAGCGAAACAAGAACAAGAAAGAGCTGAAAGAGATTATGAATTATTCTTACAAGACTTGGAAGAAGATGAAGAATTAAGACAAAATATTAACCTTTATAAATCTGATAAAATTAATGCGGTTCCATCAGTCAGTGGAACTGTTGCTACTGATGCTATTGTTGAAGATGGTGAAATGAGTGAATACGAAGATGCTCCACAAATTGATATTGATGAATTATTAGATGAATTAGATGAAATGAACTTAGATGGTTGATATATTTATAATTATTTATTTATAAAATCTATTTAGTTGCACTTACTAATGCATTATTGATTCCCTGTGGGTTAGCACCGACAATTTTTTCAACAACTTTACCGTGTTTGAAGACAAGGAATGTTGGCATAGCTGAAATACCATAATCACGTGCAACATCAGTAACTTCATCAACGTCAAGTTTATAAAAATCGATAGTTTTATGCATCTCACTGAATTTTTCAACATATGGTGCAATCATCTTACATGGTCCACACCAAGTTGCGTAGAAATCAACAAATGCAATTGGTGATTTTAAAACACTGTCACGGAATGATTTTGTATCTGTCACTTCAGTTACTTGAAATGACACCTTTGATGCGTGAAATGCACGTTGTGGTTGTTGCGCAAGGAAACGTCTGCTAGTTGCAACCGATGATCTTAATGAAAACATATTTGTACTGATTGAATGTATAATATTTCGAATCCACAAAACTATTATTAATAAACCAAATGATCATACATCATCATGTCGCAAATCCAGCTGTTAAATATTCATTTTTTTCACTTTTTTTTTTTCATTTTTTTTCATTTTTTTGCTTTAGTAATCCGCTATTTGAAGGCTTTTCTTAACGCCGATGTGGTGCTGTCACACTTGGTTAAATGGATAAATAGTCACGTCATCAGCTTGTATTACAAATCGTGGAAAAGGTGTAATTCTTTATTGTGAATCACACTAAAATCGCCCTGAAGAAATACGGTACCCCTAAATAGTGCTACGTTTATCGATGCGTTCTATGATGATCATATTTGTTTGCGACGATCGTCGTCTATTTTGTTACAATACCAAAGGCTTGGTCATGTATTGCAATATTTAATGTTTCCCTGGTAGGTGTTTTAAAAATTTACTGTTTTATACTTCAAAAGCTTAAATCAACTAAATTTTGACAAAGATCTACCAATAGTAGAAGAATTGATCTTGTTGGTCCAGACTTCAATTTCAATAAAACTTTCAAACTGTCAATTTGTAATAAATTTAGGGATCGCATATCTAAGATTAAAGTTACCAAGGCCAGCATATCAATTAAGGTCATATTATTGGCTGGATTAGGGTGAAGAACTTACAGCGTTTGCTTGTATAAGTTTATGAATTCCGATGCGTCTTTTTATGCCAAGTTAACTGGTGATAAACGGCAACAGATATGATATTTGTTTTCATCCTTCTTCAATAGTATACAGGAAAAGTTGTTACCAAAAAAGAAGATCTAGGTGTCATACACAAAAAGATGATTACAAGATTTATAATGGGTGATAAAATGGTCGATACTTGAAGTGTTATTGCGGATTTCTCAAATGAGTCAGTTAATACGCATACATAGTAAATCAAACTGTAAATGTTTACAAAAAAGCAAATAAAACTAAAACATTACGAAACTTTAATAATAAATAATAACCTTTCAATCCAGCTCTAAATACTACTACCCACAATTCAAGGCGATTACTGTACAGCCACAATTTCACAATCAAATGCTTATCTCCAATCGCACTGGAAATAAACTTTCGCGATCGCCGGCTGACATTCCTATTCGGGTTGATTGGCTTGTTTGTTGATTCCGAGATCTCATCGACAGAAAGATTGTCTGTTCAATTTTCTTGTTGTCTTGTGTTCTTACAATATATAGATTTATATATCAATCATCGTGTTTTTATCTCAAATTTAATAAAATAATTATTGTCAGATGTAATCAAATTTAAACCGAGAGTTCATTAGGTTTGAATCATGTCATCGATGATGTGATAAAATGCTGCTCATAATAATGTCAATCCACTATTACCCTGGCAAAGTGCACTGGTACTATTCATCATTCTAATTGTAGAAATCGACTAAAATGGAATAGCCTATATGCCGTTTAATAAACCCAGATTTATCCCTGTTGTATCCGGACAGAACCCGCCTTAAATTGTTTGCTTATCTTTATTTTTTTGGATATGCAGCGAAAGGCTCAAACTTTAATATCATCCGAACACGATAAGGTTCATATATAGTGCTATATAGTAGGAAACAACAAGTGCATCAAAAGATAAGATAAAGATAAGAATTTTAAATGATTAAATAAGAAAACATATCTCCTTTCATGTAGTTTTTATTAAATATCCTTTTTATTCTTCATTTCTTCAAATAAGTAAAAATAATATAGAAAAATAATGGAAAGAGAAGATTTTGTGGATGGGATTCCAGGTACAGAACTTTTAATTAATTTTGATCAAAGTAATTTGTTTGACACAAAGAAAGATGATATTGATATCGTTTTGATTCCAGCACCAACAACATGTGGGCGTGATCCGTTAACCTGGTCCAAAAAGAAGAAATATTGGCAATTATTTGTTGTTTCCTTTTATGCTGCAAGTTTTGGATTTGGTGAAGATTCATTAGGCGCTGCGTGGACAACAGTTTCCAATGATATCGGTGTCAATATGGATAATATGAATGGTGGTAGTGCTTTGAATTTTTTGCTATTAGGTTTTTTCAATGTTTTTTGGGTTCCGACAGCAATGAAATATGGCCGAAAAGTTGTTTTAATCGCAACGACAGCTATTGCACTACCTTCAATGGTTTGGATCGGTAAAGCAACAGGGAATGCACAATGGTATTTAGCAATGTTATTGATGGGTATCGCTGTTGCCGGTTATGAAGTTATGATTCAACTCACTATTTTTGATACTTTTTATGTCCACGAAAGAGGTAGAGCTTTGGCAGTTTATCTCCTTGGTCAACGTGTTGGTTCAACAACCGGTTTAGTCACTGGTGGTGTCATCTCAGATACTATTGGTTGGGAATGGTCTCAATATATTGTTGCAATTCTTGATGCTGTTCTTCTTTTATTATTTATTTTCACTTTTGAAGAAACTCTATTTCCAAGATTTTTATTTGAGAGGGCAGAACATACCGATTACATCAAAGAGGTTAAATCAAATCAAATTGAAATAGCCAATAGTACAAATGAACAATTGAATTCAGCTGAAAAAGAAAAAGCATGCGCAATCATAAGTCAACTTGAAGAAACGCAAAGCTACAAGGCTCCAAATCCTGATAATTATCCAGCACGTTCTTATCTAGAAATGGTAAAAGATTGTTGGATTTATTATCCTGAAGATGAAACAACCTATTGGCAATACTTTCGTCGTCCCTTTATTTTATTCACGTTTCCAAACATATTATTTGCAGGCTTAAATTTTGGTTTTGCCGTCACTGCAGCTATGTTATCCTTCAGTATTGTTGCTGATATTTTTATGGATCCTCCATATAACTATGATACAACTACTACTGGAGTTTTGTGCATTGGTTCTGTTATTGGGTGTTTTGTTGGTTGGATTTGTGGCTCTACTTCAGATTACATTGCAATTTTCCTTGCAAAGAGGAATAATGGTATTAAAGAACCCGAAATGAGATTATATGCAATGATTTTTCCGTTTACGTTTGCTGCAATTGGTTATATGATGCTTGGATGGGGTGCTGAAAAAGGTGATAGGTGGCCAGTTCCTTCTGTTGGAATAGGTTTTATGATTGCTACACTTGTTTCTCAAGGTTCAATTGTTACTGCATATGCCATGGATTGTTTTAGAGGTATTGGTAGTGAATTGGTTGTTGTTTTAGCAATTTTCTCAGCATGTATTAATTTTGCCGTCAGTTTTTCATGTCAACAGTTTTTAACAGCTGTTGGTTACGGTTGGCTTTGTTTTACATATGGGATGCTTGTTATTTCATGCAATGCATTATCTATCCCGGTTATGTTTTGGGGTGAATCTTGGAGAAGGAGGTGCGCTGATAAATATTTCAAATTTGTTGAAGAAGGTAAACAATAAACTGTGCTATTTTTTTATCCAGCTTCTTTACGCTTTCAAGCTTTTCAGAATTTATATTTTAAATATTATACTCTTATAGTAATATTAAACAATCATCATTCACAAATCATTTTAAAAGTTTTTTTTATTTATAGTTCTTCTAAATATATGAAATAAAGCTAACTTTATAAAGTCGAGATAACATTATGGTAGCAAGACGATCTACAAATCAAACACTCTACAACAGTAAACAAGAATAATAGAAAATCAATTAAAAGAAAGACCAAATGAAGAGAGTAGCCCAACAATAACCAATGAAGGTAATGCATGTGATACAAATCATTAACCAGTGTCCTAATATATAGATATTGGCAATAATATATACCAATGATGCCGCTGTGGTTAAAATATGATAAATAACATCCTGATATATAGATTCTGGCAATATAATTTTAATTCTTCCCTACAATCACTGACATTGCAAGCCAAAAACGATCTACAATCTCATCACTATTCAGATGTCCTCCTCTTGTAGTGGCTAGTTGATGAGTTTGTAAAACTCCGTGCACCAGACGTATTTGCCTTATCAGCTCCTTTTAGATGACATGTTTCAAGTATTATTATTGTTGGTTTGCCCGTGCTCATCTTATCACCTCACAATTTTTGATCTGTTCAAAGGGCTTTTTGACTCTATTAATATATTGACACAATATGACAGAAAAATTTGGATATGCTCCATCGGTTTCCTATGCAGATTCTTCATTTTTTGTGGAATTATCAGATTTGAAGCTTAATGTTTTCAAACTTGATACATCTTATCAGGACATCGTGGGCTATTACAATTATACAGCATTAGGTAATGATCAAGCGCCATCACTGAATATATCAGATGTAAGCTTAAGGTCAAAAGAAGATTTGGAAAGACAATTGCCACAAAAATCATATTTTTTAACGAATGGTAAACTATTAAATCTCAATTCAATTGAACAATTTAAATGTTTGAATAAAAAGGACTTATTGATTGAATCGGCATTATCTATTTATGAAAATATTAAAAATAAATCATTTATAAAAAATTCATCGTTATTATCCTCGTTTACACTACTATCATATGCAGATTTGAAAAAATATAGATTTTATTATTGGTTTGCATTTCCCCAATTATTGTCTAATTGGAAATGTATTAGCATCCAATCATCAATCAAATACAATTATAAGGATCAATTTTTTGACGATCAATTTTATATTATAAATGATGATAATTCACTTTCACCTTTATTGGATCTCTTCGATAAATACAGTAACGTTTCCTTATTGAAAATTCTCTTCATAGATACTTGTTCTTATAAAGACACAACTGCTTATATACTACGAAATTTTTTATTTGCATTATCATATCATAATTTTCAAAATTTAGAAATTCAGGTGGTGAAATATAATAAGGAAAATTATAATTTTACTGTTAGGTTTGTAAATGAAGATTATAATTCTACATTATATAATGATCCATTATACATTCCACCAATATCTGGATGGGAGAAGACATCCAATGGGAGATTGGGTCCAAAATTGGCAGATTTAGGGTCTTTAATTAATCCAATTCAATTGGCGGATCAAGCCGTGGATTTAAATTTAAAATTGATGAAATGGAGGTTGGCTCCACAGTTGAACCTCCAAATCGTTAAAGACTCAAAGGTATTGATATTAGGATCAGGAACATTAGGTTCATATACCGGTAGATGTTTACTTGCTTGGGGAGTTCGTAAGATTACATTTATTGATAATGGTAAAGTATCTTTTAGTAATCCCGTTAGGCAGCCATTGTTTAATTATGAAGATTGTTTGAATGGTGGATCTTCAAAGGCTGAAACAGCTGCGGCAAATTTGACTAAAATATTTCCATTAGTTGATGCAACTGGTTATACACTTGAAGTTCCAATGATTGGACATGCTATCAAAAATGAACCTAAAGAACTAGAAAATTTTAAATTATTGGAAAAATTAATTGATGAACATGACGCAATATTTCTTTCGCTTGATTCACGTGAAGCTAGGTGGCTTCCCACAGTTTTAGGAATTGCAAAAGATAAAATTGTTATCAATGCAGCATTGGGATTTGAAAGTTACCTGGTTATGAGGCATGGTTCCATTGATCTTAAAAGGCCACTGAATGAACAAACCGAAGGCAGATTGGGTTGTTATTTCTGTAGTGACATTGTTGCGCCAACAGACTCAACATCAGATAGAACACTTGATCAGATGTGTACGGTTACAAGACCCGGTGTTGCATTAATGGCTTCTTCTTTAGCCGTTGAACTTTTTGTTTCTATTTTACAATCAAAAGAAAAACATCATTCAGCTCATATTGTCGTGGAAAGATCTTCCATATTGGGATGTTTACCACATCAGCTAAGAGGATTTTTGCATAACTTTGAGCTTCTTAAACTGAGCTCTAATAACTTTAAATGCTGCACGGCATGTTCGATAGCCGTAATTGATGAATATAATACAAATGGCTGGGAATTCGTTAAAAGGGCATTGAATGATAATACATATTTAGAAAACTTGACCGGATTAAAACAGTTTCATATTAATGCGGAAAAGGCTGCAGTTTTGATGGAGGAACTTGAGCTTGATGATTATGCAGATGAGGAGCATGAAATTGCGTAGTTTGTAATATATCCTTGTTTGTGAATTTCTACTATTTTACATATAATTTCAAATAAAGTTATACTGTAGTACAAAATTATAATGGGCTCTTCCAAATAGAGAAGGACTCTTCTTTTCATTTGAAAAGGAAATTTTTTGCAAGTTTTTAACGATGTGGATTGAAATAAGTATATTTCAGTGATCAAAGTTTCCAATGAAAATCACCCTTTTGCCTTATACCAGAGCATAATTAATTCAATTAAGTATGTTTAAAAGGCTAAATAAGAGTTCGAATTATAAAATATAATTATTTTTCTTTTATTCTATTATGATAGTCGGTTGTGAATATAATATCGTAACTTAATATCATCAGAATGTGACTATGTAAAGTATTTTCAGCAATACTTAAGACTGGTGCTAGTTATCTCTTATATAATAGAAAGAGCAATATTTGAAAACTAAAAAATGACCATTTCGTTTTGATGTAGGGAATGTGCTTAACGCAAATCCCTCCTTCATGTTCAGCTCTATTTATTTAATTTTTTTTTAAAAAGAGAGACATGTATTTATATATTTTACTTTATCATTATTACTACTATTCATGCCATAAGCATATCTACAGCCCACTTAACACTCAGTGTTCTCAAATCTGTATAGGTTTGACCTGTACCAACAAACAATATTGGAATTCCTGTCGCAAAGACCATATTAACCATTGAACCAATCAAATCACCAACAGTATCACATTTAGAAATAATGAAAAAATCTAAATGCCTGTTTGCTCCAAATGCTTTATTAAAATTTTGGGCTTGTAATACAGAGTCCGTACCCACCAAAGCTTCACCGACCATAATAATTTTATCAGGATTTGCAGCCTTTGCAAATGAAGCCAAAGGAGCCATCAAATGTGAATCATTATGTCTTCTTCCTGCAGTATCCATCAAAACAACATCATAATTATTTTCTTTAGCATATTTGATTGCACCGGTCGCAATTTTAGCAACTAAGTCAGCACCACCGTAACCAGATTCAAACAATTCAATTTGCCTTTTATTTGGAGATAACTGGACTAAATTATTGACATGTGTACGTAATTGTTCAACCGCACCAGAACGGAAAGTATCACATGCAGCAACTAAAACCCTATAATCGTTTTGTAATAGCCAAAATGCAAGTTTGGATAAGTTGGTTGATTTACCAACACCATTAACACCAACAACAGAAATTGAATATGGCCCAAGACCTTTATGCTTCTTTTCTTGAATTTCATGTAATAAATCGATGGAAGAATTTGGTGTTAAAAGTTTCTTTAATTGATTTGCAAGTGATTTTTTGGCAGTATCTTCAATAGATGTAAACGATTCAGTTTTTTGCCCAATTAAGTCCTTTTCAACTTCGGCCATTAATGAGTTTGAGACATTTGGAGAAACATTTTTTTTAATCAAATGTTGTGTCATTGCAACCTTAATCTTATTAACATCCTCTTTGGTAATTTTTTTACCACCAATGTAATTCCTTAAAAACCCAAATGCACTGGATGCTGAACTCGATGAGTTTTTCTCTTTAGCAATTGTCTTTTTTTTAGAAGAAACAATTATCTTATTCATTTCCTCGGATAAATCGTTAACAACAAACCCATCTGAAGTTTTGGTACCAAATGATGATTTATTACCCACAAGTTGTTGAAGGTTTGAACTTGTTTTGTTCAGCGACCCACTTGCCTTTGAAGATAAGGAAAAATCAAGTGTGGATGAATCTTTACCGTCATCTTCATAATATGAACCATCGGCATTCCATTTTCTAGACTTTTTAGAAGCAGTATTTTTCTTAATGGAATCCTTTTTATTAATATTGTCATTTTGATTTTGTTCAAGAACCTTTTCTGTAATTTCAGTATCCACAGTAGGTACAGCTGTACTTATATCATTGAGTTTCAAATTAAAGAATTTCTCAAATTTGGCCAAGTCTGATGAAGTGTTTTCATACAAGATTTTAATATTTTTCAAAAATTCGTACGGTTTTTTTATTGTTAACAAAGATGAATATATCATTGTAAAATAAACTTTGCTCTTGGAGGCATCGTCAGTCCAAATCAAATATTTTAAGTTGTATCCATCATATGAATAATTTCCTAAACTAATGTCTGAATCGATATACTTTGCTATTTCTTCCTCTTCAGCATCCTTTTGACGACGTGATTTTTTTTGTGTTTTTCTTCTACCGTCTCCTTCTCCATCATCATCATCACCATGATTGTCATCATCTTCTTCATCTTCATCGTCAGTATCATCATCTTCTTCTTCTTCTTCATTGATCAGAGCATTATTTGCCTCTGCCTCTTCAGCCACATTTGCCATTTCTTCATTATGCTTGCTCTTGGTATCCTTAAACTCTGAACCTTCAACATACCTCATTTTCCTCTCGTTTATTAGCACGTCATTGATGAATGCGTTTGCTATACGAGCATAGTTCTTTTCCGGTTGGTAATTGAAATGCACTGTGCCAGATGGATCAAAAACTAAAAACTGATCAATCATATTGATTTTCACTCTACTATCTCACTCTCTGTTCTCTTTTGAAACAATAAAACCCGGTCTATCGCCACCTCCCTACCAGAGCCAAGCTGATCCTCCCACAGTAGGGGCAATCTGTCCATATCATGGAAGTGTTCAAATTTGAATACGCGGCCGGCCAGCACACCGTGAAATTTTTCTGTGCGGAAAGAAGAAAGAAAAAAAAACAAAAAAAAAAAATATTTTTTGAAAAATTTCTTTTTCTTTTCCTTTTGAAGGATTCATGTTGATGAAGGACCCTGTTGAAACGGTGGAGTAAAGGGGGGTTATAGAGGTTAATCATAATTTTTGTTTTTTGAAATATGTCTACATTCAAGGAACTTGGACTGCCAAAGTGGCTGTGTGAAACACTCGGAGGTGTGAAAATTACACGTCCGACAAATATTCAGGCAGGAACCATTCCTGAAATATTGAAGGGAAAAAACTGTATTGGTGGAGCCAAAACCGGTTCAGGTAAGACCATTGCCTTTGCGACCCCTATGTTGGCAAAATGGGCAGAAGATCCATGTGGAATCTATGGTGTGATCCTAACACCAACAAGAGAATTAGCAATGCAAATTGCAGAACAATTCAGTGCTATGGGTTCAAATGTTAATTTGAAAACTGCATTAATTATTGGTGGTCAGAGTATGATTGAGCAAAGTAATAATTTGAAAAATAACCCAGATTTTGTTATTGCTACCCCTGGTAGATTGGCACATATTATAGAAGAACATCCTGATGATGTTAAAGGTTTAAAAAGATTAAAATTTGTTGTGCTCGATGAAGCGGATAGACTTTTAACTGATTCATTTACTGAACACTTGGGTGCATGTTTCCAAGCATTTCCTGATTCGAAAAAACGACAGACATTACTTTTCACTGCTACTGTTACCGATGCTGTCAGGTCTTTAAAAGATAAAAGTGATGATGTGTTCATCCATGAACTAGATAAGATCGATGATGTTGTGATACCTGAACGATTATCATTATCCTTTATATTAACACCATTTTTGGTTAAAGAAGCAATTTTGCATAATTTATTGACAACTGGAGATTTTAAGGAATCTACTGTTATGATATTCGTCAATAGATCTGAAACATGTGAATTAATCAGAAGAATATTGAAAGCTTTAAATATCAGAGTTACTGCATTACACTCGGAGATGCCTCAATCAGAAAGGACAAATTCATTACACAGATTTAGAGCAGGTGCTGCAAGAGTTTTGGTATCTACAGATTTAGGTGGTAGAGGTCTAGACATTCCATCGGTTGAATTAGTTATTAATTATGATATACCAAGAGATCCAGATGATTTCATCCATAGAGTAGGTAGAACTGCAAGAGCGGGTAGAAAAGGTGATGCTATTTCATTTGTTACACCAAATGATCTGGAAAGAATATTGGCTATTGAAGATCGTATTGGCCGTAAAATGGTGGAATTTGAAAAAGTGACAGATAATGCCATTATTAAAGACTCCCTTAAAGTGACATTTGCTGCTAAAGTTGATGCTAGGATGGATATGGATAAAGAGAATTTTGGTGAACGTAAACAAAAGCTTAGAGAAAAACAGGCATCCAGGTCAGGTATTGTAAAAGATGGGAAAATCACCAAACAAAGGAAACGGAAAAATTAATTAGAAAAAAAAAAAAAGAATCAAAAAAGCAGTCAAATACACAACTCATATATAGATATATACATACATCTTAATAATGAAAATAAAAATTATTTTTATAAATTGCTGTTAGTTAGGTGAAGGAAGTGGAAAAGAAAAACAACTATAGATTTGATAGAACATCATTATTTACCCTTCTTTTGTCTATCAACATGCGCCCTTAGAACTTTCTGTCTATCACGTAAACTCAATTTCTTTTTACCTTGAACGGATCTTTTATGAATCATCATAACGAAATTCTTCTTTCTTTCCTTTTCTCTATTGGTTGTAGAATGTGGGGCTTCTCTTCTACCCTTTCTTGAACCGAATTTTTCTCTGTCTTCTCTACCTTCCTTGATGGATGCCATTCTTTCTTCTTTGTTCATCTTACGTCTATCGACATTGACCAAATCAGAAGAATCAACTTCGTCTTCGTGACGTAACTTATGACCAGTAACTTTTTCAACACCTGCTTCTGCATTCAATTCTTTCAATTTGGCAAAATCAGCAGGAGTCAAAACATGATTGAGAGTAGCTTGAATAGCATTTTGTTCTTCCAATTTGCGAGCATCTTCTTCCATTTGTTTCTTGGATTTCTTTTTACTTGGTTGTCCATTTTCTTCATCATCGGAAAGTTCTAGATCAGAATCATCATTTTCTTCTTTACTAACCTTGCGCTTTTTATGCTGTTTCATGTATTTCAAATATTTCTTCTTAATACCATTTCTTTCCTTTGGCAATTCACCATCATCTTCTTCATCACCACTTATGTTTAGTTCAGTATCAGATTTGATATCTACCCAATCACCTTCAATATCATCAGCATCATCTTCGTCTTCTAATTCGTCTGCAGATGCTGGTAATTCCCAATCTTCATCACCTTCTTTACCAATTAATCCTTGTTCCATCTTCCATTTTGCTAACAATTCCAAACCAGGAATTCCACTAGTTGTATCCTTTTCAACACCAAATTGTGGTAATCCCTTAGCACCATTGTGGATCATATCCATGGTTGCTATTTTACCTCTATCAGCTTTTAATAACATTTCAGGTGCAACTTCTCTATATAATGAAATTAAAGATCTGGCTGCCATTAAAACAGCTTTACTTTTGGATCCTTTATAAGCGGTTAAATCTTGTAACAAATCTTCATCAATACCTGCTGGATTTCTAGCCAAAATTTCTCTTGTAGTATTCAAACCAGCAGAAGCAACTTCCGCAGCAACACCATCACTGATAAATTCATCAGCAATCTTACGAACCATCATATTAATAGATTCCGGTGGAACCAAATCATGGGTTGCTTGTGCAGCGGCTGCTAAAATTTGCGTAACATTTCTTTGCTTTGGAGTTAAATATTTAAGGAAGAATGAATACAGACCTAAAACGGTCAATTTGTGAGTACCAACTAATCTTGAGACTAAATTCATAATTGCAATTTTTTGATCTAGATCATATTTATTTGCATTTTTACCGGACAAGTGATTTTCAAACATTTCCTCCGCAAACTGTTGTGGATCTCTTAATAAATGAATTGCACTGAAATTTAAATATGTTGCAGAATGCTTATTTGAATTTTTCTTTTTTATGGTCTTCAACGCAGATTCTAATTTTTTACCCCTTTTAGAACTTTTCTTATTGACCTGCATTTTATGTCTCAATGCATTAGGATCAACTTCTTCATCGTCTGAATCTTCTTCAAATGTTGCTTCCCTTTCTTTATCTGCACCTAAGAAAAATCTCACACCAGAAATAACAACCTTTGGATCTGGATGTAAACATGCTTGGGTAATCAGCTCCACGGTTCTTGTATCGTCCCAAATACCTCTTCTCCATAATTCTCTAGTGAGTTTGGTTGCCCATATACCATTACCATCCTTTTGATCAAGCAAATTGAAAAGCAAAGCCTGTGTAGTTCTATTCAACTTTTGATTTTTTGCACCAGTGTTACACGATTTAAGCAAAGAAATCAATGCAGTATAAATTTGCTTTCTTAGAGCCTTGGAATGATAACCGGATCCATTTACAGCATTGGAATTATAGGCAAACAATAATGGAAAAAGGGTTTTTATCAAATATTCCGCTGTAATTATATCCTTGTTTCTCAACATAACCAAACATTGAACAATTTTTTCTCTAAGCTCCGGATCAAGCTCTGCATGGTTCTTGCTTAAAATCGCAGCCAATTCACTAGGGAAATTTGCAGTTTCCTTTGGATAGGAAGAACAGACAAACGACATAAAATTGATAACTTCCATGAACTCCTCACTATCTTCTGTCGATGGGTTCAACAAGAAGATATCTCTCATTGATTCATAGTGTGAATATTGTTGTAAAAATTCCTCGTAATAGGATTCAGGATCTCTTCTAACTAAATTTTGCAAAAGCGCAAAGTTGGTTGGCAGTACTGCTGCTCTTCTTCTCTTGACCATAGTATGTGAATGTCTTAACCTATCCCTGTAACTTGCAGATATCTAACATGAAAAGATATCAAAAAGCAGAAAAATTTCACAATGAAAAAAAAAAATTTTGAAAAATTTTTTAAAATAAAAGAAAAAAAAAATAAAAAAAAGAAAAAAAAAACATGTTGCACCGCCACAATGTAACGTGGCGTAGTGATCCTCGTCTTGCTTCATGTTTGTTTTGCTTGTTTGTTTGGAAACGGTGATGTTTGTATGCATTTATTCTTGCACATGGGGAGATTTGTGGCCTTTGATTCGTATTTGGCAATAGCAGAGGAAGCGCTGGAACAATGAACTCGGATAATGGCGTTGTGGTTTCATTTAAGGACCTGGAAGCTGACGAATTTCTTCTTGGGACGTTTACGAAGCCATTATTACCGGATACAGGCACACAAAAGCATGTTAACACCAATAGAATAGCCCTTAAATCTATGAAATCTGCCAGAGAAAGAGAGGCAGCCGTTGTGAGAGATTTACTGTACGTTTTGTTGGGTTATGAAGGTATATATGTCAAGTACTCAAATGGAAACCATATGAATGATCCAGAGGACAGTTTGAAGGGACCTGCATATATTACAAATAAAGATATTGATATAGCATTTAAAGATACCACCAAGCAACTATGTATACTGGGGAAGTACTATTCTGCGTTGTCGTTTTTTGTTGGATATTTCAATAAATCATGTTATGGTAAAGTGATGAGTCGATTGTGTGAATATATTAGAAATTTTTTGCATGAATATCACTCATTAGTTTGTCAACTATATGATCGTTTCTATGGCGACAGGACTTTTTCCATCATTTCCTTATACCAAAAATTACAAAACATATCTAATGATTCCACTTATCCAAGTGTATCGGAATGCATGCATCAATTATATCAACTAGCTCAATCGATTGTCCAAGAGAACCAAAAACGTCTAAAAAATTCAAATCTTTTAATGATGAAATTTGAAAATATTATGAAGTCTTTAAAGGAAGATATGAGCTCAAATATTTTTGATGATATAATGATAGACTCACAGAATTCAAAATATGTTAAAGGTGGTGTAGTTTTGAACATGATTCAGAAACAGCTGGAAAATTTCAGGGGAAACGACAGAAATTATGCATTTTTCAGTGATATGATTGATTCAATTAGTGTTGAATATATTGATATGCTCAATATGTGGTTGAAATATGGTAAAATAGATGATCAATTTGAAGAGTTTTTCATTACTGAAGTAAAGTCAGATTCAAATGTTTCACGTTATAACACATACTATTGGATGAACAAATATGCCATTAAAGTGGAAGGCTTATTAGAACAATTTTCAACTGTCACTTGCCAAAAGCAAATATTTCTTACTGGTAAATATTTGGCAATTATTAATGAATGTAAATTTGACAACATAATTGATAATTGTCAATTTAATCCAATTGTATCATTTCAACACAAAAATTTAGAATTGATTATAAATGAAGCTTACGTACGATCGAATAATCTCATTTTGCAATTATTTTACTCGGGTTATGAATTACCATCATTTATAAAATTAATGAATAAACATTTTTTACTCACCGATGGCTCGTTGGTGGATAAGTTTTTGAATGAGGCTAATCATGAACTAAAGAGAAGTTTCAATAATGCATCTACATCACATATAAAAAGATCTTACGATTCCTCATATGTTCTGGAAACAAATAATCAAGTTGAAAAATTGATTTCTGATTCATTAGAAACTAAATTTGAAAATCATTCGGCTTTACAAGACATATTGGAAATTATTAAAACTCAAGTGACAAATGCGAATGATATTTTAAATTCTTCAAATCTTGGAACATTATCTGAATTATTACAAGAAAATGTTAAATCCAACCTACAGTCATTTTCATCTACAAAATGGAAAGGGTTGAAACATCAAAGATGTAACAAATTAGCTATAAGTAGATTCAATATTGACATTCAAATTCCATTCCCTTTGAATCAAGTAATTTTGGATTCTCAAAAATTAGAATATCAAATATTATTTAGGCACTCAATTTTGGTAAAATTTATTGAAAAAAGATTTGAGAAATCATGGAGAGAATTAGGCTACCAAACCTTTTGGACTTGGAATTATGAAGATGACAGAGTCAAGAAATGGATTAAACGTTGTAGATTTATACATACAAAAATGTTTGATTTTTTGAGGATTTACTTGTTATATTCAAAATATGATGTTATAGAATCAAATTGGAAAATTGTTGAAAAGATTTTACATAATGTTAGTGAAAATGAATTTACATATTTTGAATTGAGTTCATTAAAGTTTCAACTTACAGAATTCTTAAGTTCTTCTATATCTGAGCATTTGCTTTCTCAAGCTGATATAACGTGTTGTTTATACGAACTTTTTACTTTAATGCTTGTTTTTCACGAATATGTCATGTCTATGCGGAAATCCTTGTTATTGATGGATGAATCTTTGTTAAATCATCACAAAGATAGGTTAAATCTGTCAATAGACTTTGATTCCGCAGAAAAGGAGGCTAAACTGAAAACTGTTATTGAAATTTTGGATTCTTATCATATTGCTTTTAATCAAAAGATGTCACAATTGTGTGAGTATTTAGTATATTATGGAGAGATTGATTCTCCAAAAATGTCATTATTGTATAGTAAACTTGTGGCAACATTCAATCTATGAAAAAATATATACCATATATATATATGATGTTTTTTCATATGTTTTATCAAGTATTTTTATGTATATTTACAAGCTAATAAAGTGTATAGTATAGTAGACAAAAAGGGAGAGAGATTATACATGTAGTGCTGGTCGTTAACTGTAATCTAGTCTTCCAGAACATTCTGCCATTAATTCTATAACACGTTCAACATTTTCCTTTCTTAGCCCAGAGCAAGGAACACATTTCCAATTTCTTTCATTAGCAAATGATAATAAAGTACGGAATTTTTCCTGGGAATTTCCTAGATCGGCCTTGGTTGCAACAATTAACACATTCTTATCCGCCAACCTAGCAGGACCCAACTCTTCAATCAATACTTCCATATCATCAACTGGATCTTCAGAACCTAAAGACACGACAAAAACAAGTCCCCCTGATCTTTCAATATGCCTTAGAAAATTCAAACCCATACCTTTGTTGTTTTTTGCACCTTTGACAATTCCGGGAATGTCAGCAACGGTAAATGGAGGTTGGTCTATTCTCAATGGAATTGTTCCAATAGTTGGCTGCAAAGTAGTGAATTTCCAGTGTCCTACTCTAGGTCTTGCCCTGGATATGGCTCTTAATAATGTTGATTTGCCTGCATTAGGAAGTCCAACTAATCCTAAATCTGCAAGTAATTTCAGCTCAAAAACAAAATGTTCTTCTAATCCACTCCTCCCTTGTTTTGCAAATCTTGGGTTTCTAATGGTTGAAGTGAGAAAATGCATATTTCCCATACCACCTTTCCCACCTTTCAATAATAAGATAGGTTCTTCTGTTGGTTTATCCAAATCAATTCCATCAATTGGAAAAGTATCATGACTTAATTCGTTCTCTTTAATCTGATTATCAAATATAGTAACTTTTTCATTTAATTCATTAAAATAATCCCTTTCTAAATGGTAACTTTCATTTTTTTCCTTAAACAACCACCCTTTACCTGCTTCGTACGAATTTCTGAAAAATTGAATAAATTTTGGAAGATATGAACCAAATTCGTCAGAAACTGCTTTTATATGAAACACTTTATCTTCACTTTCATTTTGTAATAGACGAATCTCTCTTGGATCAGGACACCATCGTATATGCGTCCCCACTGGGACCGTTATGTATATATTGTCACCCTTTTTGCCATCTAATTGGGCACTTTTACCATTGGTACCGTCGTGGGCAATATAACGCGATTTAAGATTATGTAAAGAACTTAGTTCACTCACTGCCATAACATATATATCACCTCCATCACCACCATCACCACCATCTGGTGGGCCAACAGAGACACCGGTGTCTCTGAAAAAGGACACGTCTCCATTACCACCACTTCCGGACTTGATTTTGACAACACGTAAATCTGAAAATGGCTGCACATTTTCAGCTTTCGGTCTGCTTCTGGAATTCATGGAGGAAAATGGTGATGATGAGACAAAATATTCAGATGCTGGAACTGATAATGTATGATACGGATCGTTTTCATTTGGTCTTTTTACTGCAGTGTGTATCAGTTTTGTCTTTTTCGATTTGAATTTGACGAAATTCTCATTTTTTTCTGGGTCCTCCAAATCAGATGTAGAGGTGATTAAATATGTATCTTCTTTATCAACCTTGAGATTGTCACCTATTTTTGTATATTCTTGATTTTTCAAACTGTTGAGCCATTCTGTGTTCTCGGTTAGAGTTGGGGCGTTGTCTGGTATCGAAGGTATGGAAAAACCAACCCTTGAAATGGAAAAGAGTCGGCTAATCTGGTGTATACGGTTTAAAGTCAAACTTGGCTTTAACCTTATGTGAGATAGCATTGTCGGTCTGTTGATATGATGCACCTCAAAACGGAATTAGATTCTTCTATAAGAGAATGTTGGTTGATTTTGAATATTTTATTTTCACTTTGTCACTTTTACAAATTTTTTATTTTTTCATTTTTTCATTTTTTTTTTTCCATTTTCATGTTGCGGATCAGAAAAATAAAGGAAATAAAAAAAAAAAATATTCAAAATCTTTCTACACTGATTAAAAGGGCTTATTTGTATCGATGTTGTCTATTAGTTCGGTTAGATAAAAACTACTTATTTTTTGTAAGTTGAAAGGTATTCCTCGTAGCCTTCAGTTTCTAGCTTTTCAGCCTTACCCAATACTTCATCTTCCATGGAATTCATATAAGTTTCCATTTCACTTATCCATTTACCATCAAAGGCGCCTAAAATTCTAATTGCTAACAATGCAGCATTTGTAGAGTTGTTGATAGCAACAGTGGCAACAGGTATACCTCTTGGCATTTGAACAATTGAATGTAAGGAATCAACACCATCTAAAGTTGAGCCTTTAACTGGAACACCAACGACTGGCAATGGGGTCATTGCTGCCACCATACCTGGTAAATGCGCTGCACCACCAGCACCTGCAATAATACATTTCAAACCTCTCTTTGGAGCATCGATTGCATATTTAGCCATTCTTTGTGGAGTTCTATGAGCTGAAACGATTGTAACTTCAAACGGCACGCCAAATTTCTTCAAAATATTACAACCTGCAGACATTACAGGTAAATCAGAGTCAGAACCCATGATAACACCAACCAATGGAGTTTTAGAAGTACCTGAAATAATTGTAGAATCTTCTTCATTTGAAGATATTGAAGATGATCTACCTTCAATATAAGACAATCTACGTTCACAATCTGACATTGAACCTGAAACGATGTTGATATGACCCATTTTTCTCTTTGGTCTTGTTGACTTACCATATAAATAAACTGAAGCATTTGAAGTTTCAAGAGCTCTTTTACAAAGGGTGAATTCACCATTTGGTTCATCAAAACCTAAAACATTAAGCATAATTGCATTTGTTTGAGGAGTAGAAAAACATGTAAAATTCTTTGGCATTGGTAAACCTGTAATAGATCTAATATGAGCTTCAAATTGTGAAGTGACACATGCATCGATTGTATAATGACCGGAATTATGAGGTCTTGGAGCGATTTCATTAATTAATAATTCACCATCTGGTAATAAAAACATTTCAACACCGAATATACCTGCACCAGGGAATGTTGAAACTGCATTCTTAGCTAAAATTTGAGCCTTTGTTTGAATTGTATCGTTAATTCTAGCTGGTGCATAAACTGTATGACAAATGTTATCTTTGTGAATTGTTTCAACTGTTGGATATGAAAAAACTTCACCATTTGGATTTCTAACAACCATTACTGCAAGTTCCATTGTAAAAGGAGCCCATTTTTCAGCATATAAAGGTCTATTAGACAAAACTTTTAAAGCTTCATCAATATAAGATTCATTTTTCACAACAAAATTACCTCTACCATCATAAGCTTCAGTTTTTGATTTCAACATGAATGGATAACCAAATTTCAAACCAACGTCTTGTAAGGCAGATTTTGAACTGTCGACACTAACAGATTCAGCAACTGCAACATTGTGTTCAATTAAATGTTCCTTTTGACGATATTTATCCTTAATGATTTCAATTGTTTCCGGAGATGGGTAAATTTTAATACCAGTTTCCTTTTGAACAATTTTTAAAGCCTCGGTATCGACATGTTCAATTTCAACTGTTAAAATATCTGATTTTTGTGCTAATTTCCTAATATCATCAATATTGTTGAATGAACCATCGATATGTTCACCATTTGAATTGATTTGCTTTGCAGGAGATTGGTCACCTGATTCCAGAATAATAGTTTTAATGTTCAATCTACTAGCTGCTTCAACGATCATACGGCCAAGTTGGCCACCTCCTAAAATACCTATTGTTTGAGAATCCATTGCTTTGATGAAAAAAAAAAAAAATCTATGTGACTAAAACGATCAGGCAGTTCCCAAAATAAAGGAAATATGATAAAGATACACACTTGTAAAGATAGAGAAGAAAAAGTAAAAAAATAAAGGAAAGATCAAAGACACATACACAATCAATCAATCATACACGAATTGACCGGGTTTCCCTGCATTTTTGACTCTGAGCCGCTTGGAAATTAGAAAAAATTAGAAAAAAAATTAAATTAAATTAATCGACGCGTCGGCACGTCCACGACACCATCTTTGTTGTGCGTTACAAGATCACAAATCGACGCGTCGTTGAATCACTTTTTCACGCAAAGAATTTTTCCACTTTGATGAAGGGCATTCTGCAAACTTGTTTGTATATATATATAAATTACACATTCCTCTCTATAGCTTCTGTAATTAAACATTTGGTTGCTCTCTTGCTTCGTCATTTGTTTGATGGCTTTGTAAGAATAGCTGTTGTTTCATTTGGGAGATTTTGGATCTTTGTGTGGGTTGTTGTTTTTCTTCTATTGTCGTGGGGAAAAAGAGCAATCTTTGTGGAAAGTTCAAATCCACAAAAGATTCCAACAAACTATTTCTTCTATTAATATCATACCATATCATATAAACAATGGTAGTTCTAAAGAATTTGAATGATCGAAAGTATGAAAATTTAATTGTTTTTGGTTTCTAAATGTTGAAAAATATCAGTAAGAAACGAATCAGATTGATAAGCCGTTGTAAAATCTTCGTTTTTGTTAGAAATTTGGAGGGTCCTATTATGAGTGGAAATTATGTTGCCTCGCATTAGAATCAAGATGATCCGTAGGGATACGTGACAAATAATCTGCAACTTCATTTTTCTCACCAGAAATATGTTTAACAATAAGATTCAAACCAATAAGGTCACCTAGCCATCTCGCATGTTTGATTGTTAAATCTACCTTTTTGACTATGGATAAGATCGCTTCATGATCTGTTTCCAAATAAACATCTTTCACTTGATTGATATAAAATTTGAATTTTCTAGCCGCAATACGGATTGCGTAAAATTCTTTATCAAACGTCAAACAATTTCTCTGAGAAGCAGTTAATGATACCGAACGGTACATAACATGACGCCATTCATTATCAAATTGTTGCCATAAAACTGCACCGACTGCGACATTACTAGCATCAGTTGTAATTTTTACCGGGAGACCTTGTTGAAATGTATTAAGACTCATGTATGCAGCTTCTAATTTTTTCAATTTATTGAAACTATATTCACAAGCATCTGTCCAATCAAAACGGACACCTTTCTTTAATAAATGATATAAAGGTTGGGCAACCGTTGTATAACCAGGTAAAAATTTGGAGATATATTCCAAATGTCCTAAGAAGCATTGAACTTCCTTGGTGTTTGTTGGCCGCAAAAATGAATGAATGATTGCTATAGTGGAATCCTGTGGTTTAATGACGACAAACCCATCTGGACTGCTGGTTAATTGATGATCAACCTAGGTGGCATCATCCTGAAAAAAAAACTTGGACTTGTCCGGGTTCAGATGAAGATTTTGAGAAGATAATAACTCAAAAACTTCTTTTAGATCCTGTTTATGTGCTTTAACATTTGGAGAGACAATAGGAATATCATCTAAATAGATTCGAACACTAGAACGTTTATGTGCTAATAGACCTGAAAGGTATCGACTGAAAACTTCTGGAGCGTTGGTTAATCCAAATGGTAAAACATTCCACTTGTAATACTGATCGTGAAACATGAACGTAGTGGCATGATTTGTAGATGGGTGGAGACGTAGATGGTGATACGCACTCGTTAAATCTAAGGCACTAAACACTGTTCCATGTAATTCAATCGTCAATTCATCAAATGATTTGACCGTAGACAGTTATTTAGTTGTTATCGAATTTAAATTCTGATAGTCAATTACCATCCTTGATTTCTTACCATTAACAACGAAGGGAGCAGCAAAATATGGTACCGGAGTTGTAGAGGAAATCAAACCGTTTGATTGAAGTTGTTTAATTTCATTTTGAACAAATTGGGAATTTTCCACATCCAACGGCATAGTATGTCCTTGAGGTAATGAATCAAGTGGTGCATCAAATTGAAACATATAATCATTTTCTCTAGCAGGAGGTAAAATATCCTGACTAGGTGTATAAGAAGGTAAAACTTCTTGTAAATTCTTATTGCTTAAATTAGCATCACAAGGAGTTGGATTAGGAATGAGATCATGGAATAATTTCAGGAAATCATAACCTAATAAAATCTTATCAGTTTCAATAGGATCAACAATAAAAGAATGAGAATATAATTTATTGTCGATAGAGAAAGTTACTGCTGTGAATCTTCATTCAATTGGGGGTTTCAGAGCCATATGAGCGGACACCATAACGAACATCTTCTTCATTAATATAAGAGATGAAACCTAATTTATTTAAAATATCGGCACCAAAAAGAAAGTGTAGGTGGAACTTTCATCTACTAATGCAATATATGGCTGTTGATTTGTATAATATTGGAAAACTAAGTAATAAATTCCAAGACTCTTATAACTGGTATACTTCTTTAATGAATCTGTATCGAACTTCGTGTAATATGTATAATTTGTGTTTTTCCTCTATTTTATTAGCCACGGGTTGCATATTTTAAGTTATTATTATTCGTTTTATACTATTTTTTTTCTCATTTATTCTATATCAGACTCTCTCTATATATATACATATACTTTTTTGCTATAAAGATCATCTTGTTTCCTTAGCGACGTAAATGCTGTTTACATGGTAATTACAACCAATTATTCTTCGTCACTATCATCGTCCTCTTCTTCTTCACTTTCTTCTTCACTTGATTCTTCTTGTAGCATTTCAATCCACTTAACCATTTTTTCTTTAATTTCTGGCATTTCTTGAGACTCTTTTGAATTCCACCATGTTATTATATTATCTTCATCTAAAATATCAATATCATATAGCACAACGGCAATACAACCAAATAGTAATGATTTATAATCTTCATTTAAGTTATAACATATTTGTTGTAAAGTCATCAACAAATCAACTTGATCATTATCATCGAAGACTTGTCTTGCAAACATTTTACCCCATTTTCTGAAAATTTTATCTGCTGCATCTTTAACACCTAAGGTATCAGTGTTGATGAAATGATTTACACGTTTAATCATTGCCAAACAAGAAGATTCACGCACTTCATGATATGTTACATTCATACTCATACGTAATGTATTCAATTCTAACATTGCAGTATCCAAATCGTGATTATTTTCCATTGCACGTTCAACAGTTGCAATTGCTTCTTTGTCAAAACTTTCCGTCTCATCTTCTGAGAAAAATCCACTTGCAGAAGAATGAGTTCTTCTCTTCTTTTTGTTCGAATGGTGGACAGTAAATGTACTTGATGCAATAGATGCGTCTGAAAGATTTAATTCTGCTATTTCATATACAATTCCACTGTTTGCATCATCATTATACAAATCTTCAGTTTCTTCATATAAGAAACCAACACCATTGTAACCGACAGTACTTGGATCACGTACGGACAAATCAGCTGCAGCCTTTGACGGACCATCAAATTCATTCTCATCCTCTTCTTCTTCTTCTTCTTCTTCTTCTTCATCACTTGAAATTGTAGCACTTGACGTAGCAGTTTTCAATTTATCTTTAATTATTTTGACATTATTTGGAATGATAACATTTTCATCAATTACAACACCAAAACCAATTACTGAACCAGAATTTAAAATGACGTTTTTTCTTATAACTGCATCATTTGCAATAATTGAATGTTTGATTATACAGCCATCTTCAATAATTGCACCATCCCAGATATACGAATTTTCAACAATGACATTTGAACCGATCTTACATGATCTTCCAATACAAGAATTTTGAATTTCTGTTTTGTCGCCAATAAAAGAATCTTTACCTATAACAACACAAGATTGTAATTTACAAGATTGTGAAAGTATCACACCATCCTCTTTATATATATGTTGACTTCCATAAGTATATGTTTGATCGGCCAATAAATTTCGTTCTGGAACTATTGGATAACACCATCTTTCAAGAACATCTTGACAAATACCATCATAAGTTTGCCAGCTCTCAACTCTGGCAGAATATTGATCTTTAGTAATGTATGAATAAATATGCTTCTTTAATAAATCACTACTCAAAACACCTTTGACAAAATCTGACCTGAGAGTTTGATAATCAAAATTTTCTTGGAAAATAGTTGGAACTGATGCAGTACATATATCAACATGGCAATCAATTAAATTATTTTTAATTTCAAATTCTTCAATATCTTCTAAAACTTCAGGATCGATGTTAACTGATGTTTTTTTACCATTAATTGGAGGAAGATCTTGATAATATAGACATCTATTTGTAGCTTTGTCCAGTATAAAGCATGCAGGCTCAATAATAGATCTTGAACGATGCATTGGTGATGCTTTTGTCAAAACCATTGTACAAATATAATCACGATCAGTTTGTTTGTATTTTTTATGATCTTCTAAAACTTGTGAAACATCCAAGTTTGTAACGACATCACCGGAAATCAAAATAAAATCACCGTTGATCAAACCTCTTGAATCTATGTCCCTCATTGCATCACCGACTGATCTGGACTCTTTTGAAGCAATCGTTAAAATCTTTTTAAATGGTGATGATAAATTAACCCATTTAGAATGGTCAATATATTCTTGAATTTGGTCGGCGTGGGAACAGCACATGATGTAGATCTCATCAACCACATTAGCCTGTGCCAAAAACTCCAATGTATATTCGATCAATGGCACATTTGCCAGCGGCAAAAGACATCTTGGCTTAACTGATGTTAGTGGCATGAATCTCGTTTGAAATGAGTCAGCCAAAACGATGGCTTGCATCTTTGGTTCATCGTCAGCTTCCTTGTTGTTGTTTTTTGGTGGCATCCTTGTTCTGGTACTACTGACTGAAGAGCTTATATTTAGGGTAAAGAGAAGAGAGAAATATTCCCATCAGTGCAGAGGTCCAGAAAAATTTTTGTCAAGTGTCAAGAAATCCAATCAATGAGGGAAAATGAAAAATTAAAAACGAAAAACAAAAAACGAAAAAGGAAAAAAAAAAAAATTCTGGGAAAAAAGAAAATTTTTGCAGGATTTGATGAAATTTAGGTTTTTATGGTTGAATTATATTATATATTTTAAAGATATTAGTTATTAAGTATGTTTATTTAGAATAGATAAAAGTAAAAAAATTATTAATAGGCGTAAAAAAAAAAGGATGCCTTTTTTCTCTCCGTTCATATAGTAACGAGAGTTATTGGTATAGTAGTAGTATTTCACACTATATTGTTTCACTGCAACTATTCCCACTACGATAAAATAATTGATTAAAACAAAGATCAAAAAATTATGTAACGGATAATCATGTGATCCTGTGTAATTGGGTAAATAATAAAGTTAGTGTTGAAATCAACTCAGATCAAAAGCATATTTACTCTTTTGTCTCAGAGCTTTACCCCATTTCATAAAAGCAAGTGGACAAGCGATTAAAACGACTGCAAATAATCCAAGTAACAAACCGGCCCAATTTGTACCCATATTTCTAAACATATAACCTGCAAATAATGGGAAAACAGCACCAAAGATTGATCTCAAGAAAGCATTTGCAGCCATTGCAGAAGCTGCAAAAATTAAATAGGCATCAATGATATAATTCATGGATGGGTTGAAAATTGCTATCAAACCAAAACCGGTGAAAAGACCCGAAACGGTTGGAACAATCCAATGAACAGTTTTATGATAGTTACCAGTCCAACAAAACCATAATAAACCAATAGGGAAAAATATACCACCAACTAACATTGGTGGTAATCTATTTTCAGGTATAATTTTACCACCACTTGCAGCCATTTTCCTGTTATAAGCTTTTTCACAATAAATACAATACAGACCACCAAGTATTTGTCCAATGATGAGACCAAAATAAGGTAATTCGGCAACACCACCTGACATACCATAACCAGCCCCGAAAACAAGTGGATAAGCTTCTAAGAATAAATAAATCATACCATAAATAAAAGAATTATAAATAGTAATAAAGAATAAAATTGGTTCAGTGAATAACATTTTAATTGGTCTTGATAAATTATTTTCAACAATTTCTTTAAAACTCAAAGAGAATTCATCATGTGGAGCATGAATACCCCAATTGCCTGTCCTTCTTCTAATTTCTCTAGCTTTATCAACTAAAATGATTGGATGATGAGTTTCAACTTCAAATAGTAAGATACTGGCGAATGAAGCAGCAGACAGTATACCTGTAATAAATTCTGTCCATCTCCAACCTAAACTTGAATTTTTGACGATAAAACCACCAATAACAGGTGCCATCAAAGGACCAATAAAGACACACATTGAAAAAATAACAATTGCGGTACCACGACTTTGATTACCAAACATATCAGCAAATGAAGCTGGAACAACAACTAGAGGAGCAGCACCTAAACAACCTGCAAAGAATCTACAAATTAGAATTGATTCTAATCTATCAGATACTGCAACTGCAAAATTGAAACAACAGAATGTAAGAGATGATATAACAATAACGGGTCTTCTACCATATAATTCAGATAATGGAGCCCAAATAACAGGACCAGTTGCGAAACCTAAAACATAAAGTGTGACTGATAAAGTTGTAACAACTTCAGCAACATGATAAATTTTTGATAATGGAATAACAGCTTCAGAGAAAATTGCTGATCCAAATGCGATACAAAAAGTGTTAAAACCGATTAAAGAACATTGAGTAATTTTTTTACTCAATGACCAATTGTGTGGATGTAAAGGGTCAGTATCACCATCAAAAGCAACTGAATAAGCTGAAACATCTGGTAACATTGGAGGATAATCTCTATCTTTACCCATTTTTGGTATTGGAGTTGAATCGTCAATAGTAATATGATCAGCACCAGTTAATTTTCTCGACAACTCCCTAGACAAATTTGATTGAGTTTCAATTCTCATCAATTTTTCATCATCCGAATGGACTGAACCTGTTTCTAAATCACCATTATTATTATTATTACCGGTAAATTCTACAACCGAATTATTGTTGGATTGGTCGATGGTGTCGGTGTCCACATTAGCAGAAGAATGTGAAGAATGATTTGATAAGGAATCTGATTGTTTCTCTAACGTAGTTGGATTATCAGTTGATGAAGACATACTCGCTGCTTGTTACTATATTATCAACAGTAATTGAAAACAAAAACAATTGAACAAAAATTGAACTAAAAAAACAGAATAGATAAAGGAAAGGAAAATGTCGAAAAAAAAAAGAAAAAAAAAAACTGAAAAAATTAATAGAAATGACAACTCCCTCAAAGGCTTACTAATAGAAAAGAAAAAAAAAAAAAAAAAAAAAAAATAGCCCAGGAATGAATAACCGTATATAGCCGGTTCACCCCCCTCTTTTTCTGTAAATCCAAAATTTTCCAAATGCGGCTTAAGAAGACCCTGCAAAATAGGCCGGGGAATTTTAGAACTGTACAGGACAATCCCATTGCATTGATCAACCGTGTAAGGGCTCAGCTGTATCGTCTGTACTCATGTATATGCATATACATACATATCTATAAGTTCATATATTTAAAATTCTAACTCTAGGCAAAACCCCCATACGATGCCGAACAACAATAGTACTTTTTCGGCCCATTACGTAAGAAACATTGTGGCTGGTGTGTTTTTGTGTGTGTGTGTGTGTGTATTTTTCTTCAGCCACAAAATCTAATAAATCAAAAAAAAAAGTTTTGTGGCTGATGCGGTCCCTCTCCACTCCTTTTGTTCTCGTTCTTCTTGTTCTTCTTCTTAGCCATCATTGGAGACGTTCTTATTTACTATGTAAACTTGCTTCTTATCTTCTTTTGGTTTCCCAATTGCATACATAATGTCGGATCAACAACAGACACAAACAGAACAACAGACACAGTCCACAATTCCACAGACCCTTTACCAAAAATTATCAGAATCTTCCCATCCAGTAGCTTTGCTGTCGTTCCTGATATTGCGTTTATCACCTCCTGTAATTTACATTTTTGGTTTGCTGTTTACATCTAACTATATATTGTTCTTCATCACAACTATACTACTCTTGGCGGCAGATTTCTGGAATGTTAAGAATATCTCGGGTAGATTATTAGTAGGTTTACGTTGGTGGAATGAATCTAATGAATTGGGTCAGTCAATTTGGGTTTTCGAAAATGCTGATCCAAACAGGTATATCAATCCTATTGATTCAAAAGTTTTTTGGTTGTTGATGTACGTGATACCTTCAGTTTGGATTGTTTTCGCAATTTTGGCAATACTTAAACTTGAATTGCTCTCACTTATACTTGTTATTGTTGCAATTTCTTTATCAATGACAAATACTTTGGCTTATACAAAATGTGATAAATTTGGTAAGGCAAATAATATTGCAAATGAAATGTTCTCTTCTGTAAGTACTTCTCTTTTTTCAAATTTCAATCCATTTGCAAGATTTTTTGGTAATTGATTAATTTATTATTGTTTTATAGTCGGTTAATTGTATTTACTTATTTATATTATGATTATTATATTACTATTAAAATTATTTAATTTTATTTCCATAAATACCCCCTATAATAACATCCAGCCGTTGTTTATTTTTTTTTTTTTCCATTTATAATGCTAACAACGAATCCTATCTATTTATCTAATTTAAGTTTTAAATATGACTTGTGGCCAATTTTATTGCTCTTATCACCCTTCCAAACACTTTCAACAACATCTTGTTCCTTTAAACAATTATCCTCTCCACTCATCTTTAAATAATAACTATCCATATCTTTGCGAATAATTTCCAACTCCTTATCATCGACAATATATCCCATCATCCTTATACTTCTCAATTTATCACTTTTTTCCATATACTCATTCGATATAATACTCATTATAATATCATAAATATTACAATCTAATGTAATATTCGTCGTAATGTTTATAATTGCTCTTTTGAGATCATCTATTTCAATTCCAACAGGAATCCGACTGACAACTGGTATAGGATCAATTAAATTCCCAACATTGGTCAACAACTCCTTGATAAATTTACTCTTATCCATCGAATAATCAAGTAAATAATCCCACAGTTCTTTCTCGTTGATTGACTGTACAAACGTTATGGCCTTTTCTGGATCCTCCATCTTATCAATTATTAATTTTAATGCCTTCTTATTCTCTCCTATCTTACTTAATAGAAAAACGAGCTCTTCATCACAGTCATACTTTTCGCAAATTTGAATTGCTTCATCAATTGAATAATTTTTATGCCTTTTGAGAAAACCATTCAAAGATTCCCTATTGAATCTAGCATACATTCTTATCATTTCGTCTTCAAAATCTTTAACCAAAATTTTATCAACTTTGCTTAATTCCTTAAGATATATATAATTAACAACTTCAAGTTCATTCTCTTTAAAAATATTGATAACTCTAATAGGTAAAATTTCATGAACATTTTCAACTAAAATGTTTACATTTGTATACAGTGGAGTATGCTTTTTAAGTTCGTCAAAATTTAGACTTTTCATGTACTCTCTATCAACTCCAATCATCATTATCTCAGATAATAGATTGAAATATCTATCAATCAAATGATACTCATCTAAAAATTCCATTAATTTATCATCTTTTAATATAATTAATTGTTCAACGCAATTTTCAGGCTCGTCCAGTTCTAAACTAATCTCAACATACTTTTTTCTTAAATTGGTAATAATGCTAGTATTATTATAATTATTATTATCCTCATCACTATGGTCGTCTATTTTTAAAAGTACTTCATTAATATGCAATTGAATATCTTGTAAATCAAAAAGACTATGGTCCCATAGGTTTAAATATTCAACAAGTTTCCCATACTGCCCATTATTCAAGAACTCATGCAAGATCATTTCGTAAAATTCTTCATCAATTTGTTCATCACAAAAATCAAACTTTTTAATGGGCACCATAGCAGCGTACTTACAAAGTACTTGATTCTCTTTGAATATTTTCAGCCAATGATTCCATGAATCTATAATAGTTCCAAAATATTTCCTTGATTCTTCAAAATCTTCATCCTCTCTATTGTATTCATCACTATTTAGAACTTTTACAACAAACTCTGAAGCATTTTGCCATTCTTTCCGTTCAATATAAATATTGATTTGCTTTTCACCAATTTTTAGTTTCTCAAATCTGTCTAACCATAACCCACTCAAAACCCATGCATCTAAATATCTACTCTTTGATAGATACCACGTGAGTTTATCATGTAAATTGAATTTTTCAATAATAATACCATCATTTGCACTGATTAAAAACCATTTCCTTTCTAATTCATTTCCAAATGATGAATATTCAATTAATTGGTAATCATTCATACCTAGTCCCTCAAAGTTTTTTAACATCAGCTCATCAACACTAATTTCATCAAATGTTACACCGTCTAATATCTTCAATTCAGGTGGAAAATATTGATTCCTTCCAACTTTTGGTAAATAATTCAATATCATTAAATCATTATTAAATTCAGAAATCCCGGCAATAAGACAATCTGATAGTTTTTCATGATAAACAACTTCAACTTTCTTTTCATCATAATGCAATCTAAAACTTGAAGCAGCAGTACTCAATACTTTATTGCTACTGATTGTATAACCAGATTCATCTTTTTTAACAGTTTCATTGAAAATTTTAAGGTACCATACATGATCTACCCATCCAATAAGTATTCGATCGTTATCTACAAATTGAATCTTAGGCCAATATAATTCAGGCCTTGACATACCAATAGGTACTGAAATATGTAATAATTCATGTTTTGTACTAACTTGACCAACTTTTATTCCTTTATTGTTACACCAGATTAAAAGATCATTTTCTGACTTTATCAGCGTAACGCAGTCTCCACCTTCGTCAATTACAGTATCGGTCCTTTGTCCAAGCCAATTTTTTGAGCAATGTAAAACGTTACCGCTAGTTCCACCACAAAAAAAGGACTTGGTTTTATTATATGGTTTGTTCAATGCTACTGCATGAATTGGCCTTTTCATATCATACTTAACCATATCCGAATCATTTATTATTATTTCACCATCAGAATTATTAATATTTAGCAGTCCAATAATGACCGTTCCATCCATTGAACCAGATGCAAAATATTCACCATCAAAATCAATTGAAAGCACCGATGCTGTATGAGCTTTGAATATTTTTATCGGAGTAAAATCAGTCTTACAAAACAACATTATTCCAGAATGTGTGGCAAAAATAAATACTTGTTCGTGTATGAGGCATGTACTAACTGGATCTTTATTGAAAAATCGTGGTGGTAGCTTTGTCAGTCGTTTGTACTTTAACATTGGTGGTTCTTCTTCTTCTTCTTCGCCTTCTGCTTCTGCTTCTGCTTCTGCTTCTGCTTCTGCTTCTGCTTCTGCTTCTGCTTCTGCTTCTGCTTCTGCTTCTGCTTCTGTTTCTGTTTCTGTTTCTGTTTCTGTTTCTTCTTCTTCTTCTTCTTCTTCTTCTTCTTCTTCTTCTTCTTCTTCTTCTTCTTCTTCTTCTTCTACTTCTACTTCTTCTTCCTCGGTCTCTCCATGTTCATCATGTCTTTCTGTTCCGCTGACATGAGAGCCATTTTCATTGCGATAGTCTATTCCTGAAGTACCATTGAAATAATTTAGCTGGAGTGATGCATCAGCATATTCGCCTTGTTTATTGCGTTGTTTATTATTATCATCATGATTTTCTGTTTCTACAAAATCATGAGACTCTATTGTTGTGTCCGCAATTTCATCGTTGTAAGAACCATCATTTTTTATATCACTATCAATTTCTTCCATGGCATCCAAAAAGAAAAGAAATCACTGTTATGCCTGACTAAATCAATTGAAATATAAAAGGCCCAATGGAAAGCTTCACTTCTCGTACAGTTTAGCATCGTAATTTATCATCTACTTCTTGGCGGACAAGTCCATGCCCTTGTTAATGCACCGCGGGCCTCCCATCAAAACACCGGGAACAAAAGATTCATGTTATTTTGTGTTAGCTGCATTTGTGTCTCTTTTCTTTTTTCTTTTTTGCTACTTGATGTGTTTGTACGTGTTGCATTCTTGCTCTATAGACTATGGCAAGGGCTATCAAAGGGATGCTCATTGAATGTGATCCATCCATCAAGTCTTTGGTTGTGAAAATCGATCAGGATTATATGGATATTGTCATTGAAGAACTGGACGATACACATCTACTAATTGATCCAGCAAAACTAACTTTCATAAAGAAAGAATTGAATAAGATTCTAGCTGATAACTCATACAACCCATTTGATGATGAAGAAGCTGTTGCTCGTTCATAGATCTTTTTCTTTCTCTATCGATTTATCTTTTGAGGTTGATTCCGTTCTTGTTCTATAATTTTCGTTATTTTTGTTTCTTTTTAATTTTTGTATAAAACTACATAAACTTTTAAATATTTAAACCAGAAAAAAAACACATTTTATACAGTTGAGGTCACTGTGGATGTTACTACAGAATCCATATCTGCGTCTAACAAATCATCTTGTATAGCTGCAATGTCCCTTTGTATATATAATAGATCATTTGCCGCTTCATCAGCTTCATCTTCTTCAATAAACAAGCGTTTTACAGTATCCACCCATACCTTGTTCAATTCATCAACTTCCAGGAGCTCAGCAATGAGCTTCCCATTACCTGTATTATTAACTTCATTGTAAAAATTAGTATAACCACTAATAATTTCTTCTTGGATGCCGTCTAATAGGAAGGTGTGTATCTTTTTATCCTTAATATAATCTTTTATTAGCATTTTTAATCTTGGTAATTCCGATTTGATATTTGAAATAATTTTCTTATTGATCAAAGTAAGTGAATCAATTGTCATTTCCTTGACAGTTGCAGATAAAAGCGGGCCAATAAATGATTTTGATGTAATCTTGATAAAATCATGAACAACATTTCTAAGTTCAATTTGTAATTCAATATGACAATCAACATAATCATTGACAACTTTAGGTATCGATCCAAGTATTGTATCAAAAAAACTTTCATGTTCAGTTGAATTCAATTCAATCTTATCCTTTCGTCCCAAAAATTTAGAATACAATTTTTTCAAACCAGAAAAATCTAAAGTTGTTTCCTTCCTCGCATGTTCAATCTCAAATGTGTTAATATATTCTTTGAATAAAATCAAAGATCTAATCTCATACAATTTACAATCAATTGTTGAATTATCACCAAAATTATTTTTCAACGAAAGCAATGATAAATGAACGATCGTACTTGTTATATCATCAAAAACTGACTGTTTTAACAATTGATAAATTTTAGTCAACAGTTTGATTGAATCAAGTATTGGAGGATATATCATATTGGAATTAAGAATTAAATTGTTTTCATCAAAATAATCTTTTTCTGTATTAGAAGAAACTTCCAAATTAGATTTATTACTAATGATCAATTCTCTACCTGTCTTTTTATAATTGACAATATTTGATTCAACAAATTTATGTATTCTAAAAACCAAACGAGTTTGTACATCTTCAAGAATGGGCTTAAATAATTCTTCATAATCAATTTTATTAAGTTGTATATCTAAGTATTGTGAAAATCCGTTACTTTCCATTTCTGATTCCAAATAAGATCTGATTAAATCGATCAATTCACATAAAGAATCGATTTTTGTCTCTCTAATGATTTTATTTCTTAATAAATAGTATAAAGGGTCTAAAATTGACTCAAGGAATTTATGAACTGCTGTTAGATTTGCAGAATTGTCGATTTCTTCATTTACTTCATTTGGTGGTAAAAAAAATAACTTTTTAAATATTTCAAATTCTTTTTCAATCACTTTATTGAAAAATTTCAAATTTACATTCGCCAAATTAATTAAATCTATACTAAAATCAACATCATTCATATATGGTTGTATAATATAAGTATTAAGTAAATTTCCACGAATCTTGAAATATTGGTTATAGACATCATCCAATAGATTAAAATAATCGTCATTTCCATTTGTTCTCTTATAAATTTCCACAAATAGATTATAAAATGACAGCATACTCTCGGGAAAATTTGTGTTTATTAAAGCTTCAATAACTATCGAATTATCTTTATCATTTGGCAATTCATTAATTCTTTTGGTAATTTTGGTTTCTGTTTCTCCGAAATTACTGATAAGATAGTTCCTGATTAAAGTGAGAGCTCTAACCATGCATTGTTTGAATCTAAATTTGTATATTGCAATATCTTTATAATGATCATGTGATGGATCATTGACAAATTGTAGGCATTTGTCTAATTTTAATAAAATATCATTATTGAAACTTGATTTAAGAACAATTTTGGAATTGTTTGCAGTGTTTAGTCTCTTCACTATTGATTCTAGATTTTGAAAAATCGTAAACTTCGACTTCAAATCGCTATACAGTGATTCTAAAGAGTCTAGTTCATCGATTAATGTCGTTGATTCAGATTGGAAATCACTCGTTTGCATGGTAACATTATCATGGATCACTAACAAAGATTCCAATTTGTTGATTATCGAATCGGTTTCTGAAATGAAAGTATCATTTTGGGCTTTTGTGTGGCTAAGAAAATTCATAAAATCTGTTGCTTTTATAATGGCAAAATCGTTGTTTGAATTTGATCCAAAATCTTCAATGATAATTTCGTCTTGGATATCAATATCTATATTATTTTCGTTACTTACAAGCATATTTTTCCAGATATGATCCTTCTCTACATCTAATAGAGGTGTTATAAAAGATTCAATTTGTTCATTTAAATGAGTTGGTTTATATGATGAACATGAATTTGAACGTCTCTGCTTTAACGTAGTATTAGATGATGCGTTGTCAATATCACTCAACTGGTCAAACTGTTCCAGTATGGGTAAATTAAAGGCAATTGAATTAATAACCATATCCGACCGACGTCTAGAATGCATCATTTTAGCGATGAGCTTTTCCTCCTTTCTTTGTCTGTCGTTTGTCTTACTCTACTACAAATGTGAAAGATCGTTGATCCAAACAAAAATACACAAACAAATTGCTTTTTCAAGCAAAATCACAGCGCCAACATTCTTCAACAGCGTAGTACGCCCAATGTCGCACTCCTTCGCCCAAATGTTTCAGACCGCCAACAACGGCCAACGCGGCCAATCGCCCCGCTCGTGGCCACAACGCCCGACAGACATCCTTTATATGCACAACTTTGGGCGGAATATTTTGCCCTCCCTTCAAATGGCCCCGAGAAAACACGCCTCTGACGTTAGAAAAAAACACATCGAGCGGCCAGAGATCTACACTCAATGTCTTATTCTCACCAATGCTCAGACATACAGCTCCCTGTTTAACAAGTATATCCAATATACTACTCAGCAAATACTGTTTACTTTGTCTGAATTTGGTCTTGCGCCATTGTTCATAAACCAGCTGATCGTCAACTAGGTGAATACATGTCTCCATAAACTCTGCCAACACCATACAATTGAGCACCTTGGCCACTGGATGCGATTCATACAATTTCTCCCACAAAACATTCTCACGCCCCTTAACCTCCCTCAAACGCACCAGTTCGCCCAAAACGGCCCACTCCAACAGTTCAGGCGTCCCCACGGAGACCTCAAGGGAGCGGCCGTAATGTTTAGCAACAAACTCACGAAGGGGGATCAACTTCCCATCCCCTGTAATAACCGACGTTTCGTCATTTTCTTCACCGGTTTCAGAATCAAGATCAATAATTTCGAAAGATCTGTCGTATTCATGTGGAAGATGTAAGTTTTCAACTTGTTGGTCAGGTGTAGCCTCTTTGCGTTGTTCCAGTGAACGCAGTGCATCAATTGCATTCTGCGTGCTACTATCTAATATCCAAGGGACGCTGAGTTGGTTTCTGATATTGATCACATCATGCCACCACTCCATCTGGGCACTTAAGTCATCGTTTCTCCCTCCTACTACTGTCGCCCTTTCGGATGAAATGGAAACATAGTCATTTCTAACATTTTTCACAAATCCTCGTACACTTATACACCATCCTTCCTTGATACCAACTGTAGCACTTTTTACCTCCATCATGGCAAACACAAACTTATCCATAATCACTTCAATAAAGCCATTCTCAACCGATCCGTCTTCAATGAAAATCCTCCATGAATGATCCTCTTCTCTTTGATATTTCATAACTTTACCAACAACGCGTACTTTATCAATAGGCCAGTTTCCAAACATCCAAAGGTGTTGAGCGTCATATTTGAACCCTTCATTCATATAAACCGCTGACACCTTCTTCAATTGTAGTAAATCAAACATGCACATTTCTATGTAAACATTTTTCCCAGTTGTAAAGCAAAGGTGGAAAATCTCAGGAACATAATAATCAACAATCAGTCCATCCGTGTTCTTCATTCGAAATACAACCCGTACATCATCATACACCATATCCATGGAAACATTGGATTTTAAATGTTTCTTCGCAGCATCGATCAATGCCAATCTTTGCATATTAAATCCATACTTCAACAAAATCAACCAGATCAGCAGTGAAAACCAAACAAAAACAAAAAGAAACAGAAAGCCTTCAAATTCAGAAGCTCGGCCGGCCTGCCGGATCCTGCTAAATTTTATATTCTCACCCGCCGCAGCAACTCCCGCTGTTGCAGCGGTATCATCTTCAACCGGATGGATTCCTCATCTAATTAGTTGGTTTTCGTCCCTTTTCTTTCTTAGCCTTTTAACCAAGGTAGTTCACAAGGTCCAGCCCCTGATATCCCCTTTTTTATTTCTCATTCTTGGTTTAAAATGTCAGTATCACCAATTACATGCCATATCTTAGACACAACACTTGGGCGTCCCGCCTCTGGCGTTCATTGTGAATTAACCCACATTACTACTTCCCAGTCAACACCAGTAGCCACAGCTCTCACCAATACCGACGGTAGAATAAAGAACTGGAAGCTTATCGATCCTTCGAATAAAACCACAAACTGGATCACTGAAGAACTGCGTCCTGGTATTTATAAGGTTCGTTTCAATACTTCTGAATATTTTGTTGCAAACAAAAGAGAAACTTTCTTTCCGTTCGTTGATATCGTATTTGAAATTGCCGGTAAACCAGATAATCATTATCATATCCCATTGCTACTAAGTAACTATGGTTATTCTACTTATAGAGGAAGTTGAAAACACTGACTGTTTTTTTGTTATTGACCAATATATTTCCAATTAAAACAATACAGTATATAAAAAATATGTAATAAAAAATAAAAAAAAATTCAGTTATATTAATTAGCCATAAAATCTTTATTAAAACATAAATACAAATAAATAAATAAATAAACAAGTATAAATCATAACCATGTTAAATTTAAACTAAAAATATGTGTGTGTATTGTTTACTTTCATCATTAACTATCATCTCGTTCTTTTTGAAGTCATTCAACTCCATCCTAATCTGACGCATTTCTCTAGGATAATACGTCATCATAATAAATACTTTTTTCATATCAGGATTATAACGATCATAAATTTCATTTCCAAAAGTTATTCCGTATTTTATCTGATCCGAAAATCCAACTGCAGTGCTTTTTAGGTGACTATGATCCGTGTCTTCTTCGTCTTCTTTTTCTCCTCCTTCTACTTCTTCTCCTTCTACTTCTTCTCCTTCTACTTCTTCTCCTTCTACTTCTTCTCCTTCTACTTCTTCTCCTTCTACTTCTTCTCCTTCTACTTCTTCTCCTTCTACTTCTTCTCCTTCTACTTCTTCTCCTTCTACTTCTTCTCCTTCTACTTCTTCTCCTTCTAATTCTCTATCTACTTCTTCTTTTTGTTCCTTTATACAGCTTTTCAAATTCAAATCATTGAAGTGTGTGTGTTTAGGTTCAAACTCAACAGGTAAAATGTCAGAATTTTTCAAATTTTTAAAAAATTCGGCATCGTAGTCCAGACCGTCATTTAAATTCACATCATCTAGCACATTTTTATTTTGAAAATCACCTTGTCCATCCTCTTTCTCTTCATCATCAGAATCCGCAAAACTAAAGTCGAATCTTTCACGTAACTGCGCAAATGGGATCTTCCGTTTCAATGTCTTAACTAATCCTTTCTTAGCCTCCCTTCTTTCCAAACTGTTCGAAGAAATTTTCCTTTTTATTGATGCAACTTCATTACTGACATTAAGTTTTAATCTATTATTATGGTTTTTATCAAGTACAGTAATGATTGTGTTTCCACTCGAATTTGTTTGCTGTCTTTTCAAATTTGACTTATTCGTGAAAAAACTTGTCTCCCCTAAACCGGCAACTGTTGAAAGATATCCCAGTTCTAAAACCTCTGGATCGGAAGTTTCTTTAGGAATCTTACTATCAACTTGACTTATACTAAATAAAGAAGAACTGGCATCTTCGGTATGAATACTTAGTTGACTAAGATCAATACTTCCGTCATGATGAGAATATACATCGGCATTAGAGCTATTATCGTTTATGCGATTGCTCGCTTCTACTTCAGTCTCCTGTGAAAAAAACGTCTCGGGGTTGCTAGTAATACTTTTAATAGCGAGTAATGAGTGTTTACTTTCATCATTAACGTTCAGATTGATCTTTGGTTCATTTAAATCACTAGTTGAACAAAATGAACTATTTTCAAAATTTTCAGGTAAAACTAATGGAAGATTTGAGGTTGATGATTCGGGTTTTAAAGTGTTATAAGATGAGTTTGCCTCATTTAATTCAGCGACTGGAGTGAATTTCCTAATTCCGTTATTTTCATAATTTTTATTGGCATTGATTAATGATGAATTCCTTGATATATCCATGGAATCAACAGTCATATCAACAATATCAATTGAAGGTTGTCTAGATGGAGTTTGAGACCTGCTAATAATGCTACTACGAGAACTTGTTTTAATCAGTGAAAATCTACGCAGTGAAAAACGTGATTCCTTTATAGAATCTGTTGAAGAGGACTTTCTTGATGATGATGAAGCTGGTGTAGATCCAGATCCTCTTGCGTCGTTCAAATTCTTGTTCGATTTCGATCTTGAAAAAATCCTTCTAAAGAATCCATCTTTCTTTCCCTCATCTCTTGTAGTTGAGTTGATAGTTCTTGTTTGTGCAGTCGATTCTAGCTTTGGCTTTGAAACTGGAACTGGAACTGTATTAGATCTTGAAAAGTTATTGGTAGAACCTACTGCGTTCTGTGCAGCTCTTTGGGCGGCTAGAAGGGCAGTACTTTGTGCTTCATGTTGAACAGTTTGTATAGAGTCAAGTGGGGTTATGGTGGTATGAATATGGACAGCTTGAGAAATTTCATTGACTGCCAATGATGATTTCGAAATATCAGATAAATCTGATTTAATTTGAATTTGGTTTGGTAAAGAATCATGGGAATTCAATATTTCATTACTAGATATATCAGTAATTGGAGATATCGCATGTTTACTATCGGAAGAAGATGAGTTAGGTAATTGATTGTTCGAAAGTCTATTCAAACTGGTAGATGATTCGGAAGTTGTTGTAGTAGCAGTTGTAGATGGTGAAGTTTTGCCGGGTGTTTGTGGTGTGGAAGAAGATATATTTGAATTAATAAAAACGTGTTGCATATTAGAAGTCTTTTGTGGAATTTTTGGGATTCGGACTTGCTGAGATGGAAGCGATGTTTGCATCACTACATTTGTTTGTGGTTGCCTTTGAGGATTTGCTTGTGTTACTAGTTGATTTTGTTGTTGGATATGACCGGTATGAAGAGGTCTATTTGCCGAACGTGGAGGTATACTGAGGTTAGAATTTGGAGCTTGTGGATTTATGTAGAATTTTGCAGATGATTTTTGTTTTTGTCGATGTTGGTTTTGATTTTGATTTTGATTTTGATGTTGTTGAAATTTTGGTTGTTGTGATTGTAGCTGAGTTAACCTTCTGTCCTGTGGTGGAGGTTTATTTCTGAATCCACTTTGCTGGGGTTTATATGGTCTTTGTTGATAAGGATAAGGAGGTTGCGTATTATTGTGAACCTTGTTCCGAGATGATGGCAATGCTTTTGGTTGAAAAGGTTGATGTGGCGGGTATGAACGTTGTTGTAGGGGTTTCTGTACTTGTGGTTGATGTTGTGGTTGATGTTGTGGTGGGTAACGTTGTGGTGGGTAATGTTGTTGCTGTTGTTGTTGCTGTTGTTGTTGTTGGTACAAATATGGCTGTCGTTGTGGATATTGCCCCTGATGAGCATGTTGCATATTTTGCAGATTTCGTTTTTGTTTTGGATTTTGATTCTGATTCTGATTCTGATTCTGATAAGCTTGCTGTTTTTGGTCTTGAAAACCATTTTTTGAAATATAATTTTGATATTGATATTGCTGAATAGGGTATTGTGCAACAGGCTGTGTGTTTTTATTATATAGATGAAATTCCGGTTGCAACTGTGATTGAACTGGGAATCCATCAGTAAAACTATTGCTATTTCTATTCAACCTAGTATAAGATCCAGGCTTGGGTTTTGGTTTCCTAACAAATCTATCATCTATATCTACCATTTCAGAAACAGAAGATGATCTAGGTATGATATAATTAAATTGATTAGTTGAAGTAGCAGATGATGTAGAAGCCACTGAATTCCTTTTATTTATATTAGTCTGATTATATTGATTATATTGATTATATTGATTATATTGATTATATTGATTATATTGATTATCTGATTGCATTTCTTGTCCTATTCTCTAATGCAAGGCTTTGATTAATAAATATAGTGAGGGTCTATGAAGTGGCGTTAAAGTGCTAATTATAGTCAGAATCAAAATCTGATATTTTGTTCCTATAATAGAAAAAAAAGGCAAACGAATGAAGAGATGTTGTTTATTCAACAGTCAAATTAATAAAAGAATGAATGAACAGAAAGTATAATATGATTCAAGAATCCAAAGGAGAATAAAAAAAAAGTCTATTAAAAGAAAATCTCGTTATCAAGGCTGTAACAATTTTTTTTTCCCTCTTTTTTAAGCTTATCTTAAAAGTTTTATCCTGTTGACTATGTATAAAGTAAAATAAAATATAAAATATAGAATATACCAAATGATAGAAAAGTATAACAAGTAACAAAATAAGAAAGATAGAAAGAAAGAAAGAAAGAAAGAAAAAATAAAAAAAAAAGTTAATTTACCCATTTTGATGAGAGCAACAAAATGATCTGTCTATTTTAAGCCCTCTCGGTTTTTCTCTCAATATTTCTACCCCTTTAAACTATTTTTAGCGCATCGCTTCATAATGAAAAAAACAGCCGAAATTATTAATAAAGCGGTAACAATATTAATTAATGTCTGTTCATTGAGGTTTGCTACAGGTACCACAAGCTTATTGAAATTATTATTATTATTATTATTATTATTATTATTATTATTATTATTATTATTATTATTATGATAATAATAATTTCGGAAGTATAAATTACTTTCTTCATCAATAGTTTCTGTAAATCGTCCTGGTTCATTGTAAAATGATGCTTTTATACCATCTGCTTCTTCTGTACTTATTGGACATCTCCAATACAATTTACTATGTGGATTTTGAAGTTTCTTATAACCACCATTTTCAATTGGTTTACCATATCTTAAATGAATTGGAATTTTAAAACTACCATTTGATGATATAATACAATTATCATCAAGTTCAATATCAATTGTACTTCCCCATTCATTAATTTTGTATGATGGTAATTCTAAATCCATACCATTATTAGATAAATTAATTAATGATTTTATACAATTACCATTATCCCTTGAAATTAACCTTTCAATTTCATATTTATCAATAATATATTCATTAGAAAGTAATAAATTCAAATGTAAATTACATTGATTAATATCAATAATTGAATCATCATCAATTGGTAAAATATTTAAATTATTTAAATAATTGTCAGAAATTAAATTATATTTTAATATTGGATGCATAGCTGATGATTCTTTATCAACTATAATATCATATGACCATTCTGGTATTTGAAATTGTGATGGCATCATTACAAACATTGTAGGTATTAAATCGGATTTATTATTTGAACCTCTAATACCTTGTAAAAAACGATCAATTCCGAAAACTGGTAATTTTTCCATTTCAGTAATAATTGCAAATTCATGATTTAAAGTTGAATTTTTAATAATTGATAAATTATTAATATTATCATCATTATAATAATAAAAATATAAATTAAGTTTCCCATCTGATAATATTATTTCTAATGCATCAAATTCAAAATCAATATTTAAAAAATCATCTTTTAATCCAAAAATTGTAAACAATTTATTCAAATTATCTTTATTAAAAGTTAAATTTTTGGATTGATGATTAAATTTCCACCATTCTTTTTCATAAATCATATCTAATAATTTATTATCTTTTCCTAATAAATCTAATTTATTAACAATTGTATCTCTAAATTCAGTTGAATAGTTATTATAATCATTCCATGTTTTAGCTGTTTGTGGTGCAACATTAACTGTTAAACCAGGATCCATCCAATCTGACCATTCATTTAAATATCCACTTAATCTATTTGTGATTGTTTCTCTTTTCAATGATAATTGAAACAATCCAATCTTATCAAATAATACTTTAAGTTCATTATCTTCAATTGTATCATTAATATCGGTTGTTGTATATAATATTTGCTTGGAAATATAATTATCATTAACAGTGACTGATGATTCAATTTCAGGCTGAGCCAACTTATCAATTGTCAATTTTGAATCAGCATTTTCAATACTTGAAAATATTTCCTTTGGTTCTTTAAATGGTGTAATATATACCAATGATCTCTTGTTCCATACCATCTTGTTCAATGTGTTGAAAAAAAAAAATACAAAAAGAAATAAAAAGGCAAATAGACAATATATAAAAATAAATCAACTTAGTTTAAAGGCAATATAAAATAATAGAAAATATGAAAAAAAAAAAAAAACCAGATCAGTCGATCGACCAAGAGCCGATCGACTTAATAATTTTTTCCCCTCTTTTAAGAAAAAAAAAAAAAAAAAAAACCAAAAAAAAAACCAATTGCACCGCCCTCTTTATTTGTTGGGCCAATGATGATCTTCTCAGTCACTCAATTTGATTCGATTCTTTCACATGCGGGACACGTTTCTTCGGTTTTTTGATCTTTGACTTTTTGACTTGTTTTTGTTTGTCTTTCACTTTATTTTTTATTTCTTTGATTGATTTTGACTTTATTTACCTTTCAATTTTATTTTCTTTTGATTTCTTTTTCTTTTTCTCTTCTCTCTTTTCTTTCTCTTCTTTGTAAACAATTAATTTCTATTGTAAAAACAAATTAAATAATAAATATGTCAGCTATTCCATTCTCAGACATCGCTAAGGCTTCAAACGATATCACCTCAAGAGATTTCTTCCATTCTGCTCCATTCTCTGTTGATGTTAAGACTACTGCTCCAAATGGTGTTACTTTCACTTCAAAGGCAAAATCATCAGGTGATAAAATCTCTGCTTCTTTAGAATCAAAGTATTCTGACAAAAGTACTGGTTTATCTGTCGTTCAAGGTTGGGCTACAAACAATGTTTTATCAACTAAATTAGAATTAGCTGATGCAGTTACTCCAGGTTTAAAAACTGAATTAGTTTCATCTGTTGTCCCAAGTGTTTCAAAATCTGTTAAATTTAACACTTACTATACTCATGATTCAATTAGTGCAAGAGCTTTTGTTGATTTATTAAAAGGTCCTGTCTTTAATGCTGATTTAACCTTTGGTCAAGATGGTTTCATCACTGGTGGTGCTTTGACTTATGATGTTAAATCCGCTGTTTTAACTGGTTACACTTGTGCAGTTGGTTACAAGGCTCCATCTTATGCAGTTGCTTTAGTTGCTTCAAATAACTTATCTCTTTTCACCGCTGGTTACTACCACAAAGTTTCCTCTGTTTTAGAAGTTGGTACAAAGGCAACTTATGATTCAAAATCTACTTCTTCTGGTAACCCAGTTGCAGTTGAAATTGCTTCTAAATATAAATTAGACCCAACTGCTTTCGTTAAGGCAAAGATTGCTGATTCTGGTATTGTTTCTTTAGCTTACCAACAAGATTTAACCAAGGGTGTTAAACTTGGTTTTGGTGGTGCTTTTGATGCTCTCAAATTAGGTGAAGCTGCTCATAAATTAGGTGCTTCTTTATCTTTCTCCGCTTAAATTAATTTACTTAATTATTTTATTTAAATTTATGTAGTAATTTTTATTTTTTTTTTTTTTGTTTGTTTGTTTGTTTGTTTTACCAACTATAAAGATTAGATTCAATTTTTCTTCTTTCTATGCTTCTTCTCAATCCTACGTAATGCACGCATTTCATTCTTTAAGACACCATCAACCATCTTATATTTACCCTTAACACCCTTAGGTCTACCAGCTAATCTCTTATTTGAACCACGAGCAACAACAAGTGTGACCTTTGGTTTAGTCTTTTGTTTCTTTGTCATTTTACCCATTAATGCCTGTATCTCAGCTGCTTTATCTGCTTCACTCTTAGATTCATCATCCATAATACCATCACTCTTCTTCTTCAATTTTTCTAATCTCTTCATTGCACGCATCTTTTTACGTCCTTGAGCTTCAAGCACTTTCTTAATTGGTCTTGCATTTAATTGTTTCATCTTTTCCTTTAATGCTAATGCTGCTTCTTTAGTTACAGGTCTATTGATTTTACTATGTTGATCTTCTTCATCAATAAACCAATCAGGTAATCCTTCTTTATCACGGAATGAATATCTATTAAAACCATCATTTATTAAATCTTTTTTACTCTTTTTTCCAAGTGCAAGTTCATGCGCCATTGTCATTGCTTGTGCAGTTGCAATATCAATATCGGCCTTATGAGATTCACGAGCTTTTTCAACAAGTTCGGTATCTGAATCAGTATCATAATCATCCATATCTGAGTCTTGATTATATTCATTTGGAACAACTTCAAAACCATCTTCATCTGCTTCTTCTTCACTGTTGTCATCATCTTCATCATCATCTTCTTCTTCACTATCAACATCCATTTCTTCCTCAAATACTTTTGCTTTGCTCTTCTCTTTGGTAGATTTTGCCTTGGTGTCAGATTTCAAAATTTTGGTTTCTCCCTTACTATTACTTGCAATATTCAAATCAACATCTTGGAAAATACTATCACTAAAAAAATTAGATGCCTTTGAACTCAATGAATTCTTCTTTTTCCTTTCAATTGTTGCGATTAATTTGTTAATAGCTTCATCGTCATCACTATCTTCTTCATCACTGTCATCGTCATCATCTTCTTGCTCTTCTCCATCATCAGAAGATTCAATTCCTTCTTCATTTTCTTCTATACCTTCCCAAGCATCGTCATCACCACCTCTTGCTTCTTTAGCTTTCAATTTTGCATCTCTTTCCTTTCTACGATCTTTATATGATGAATACATATTATCTAATTCATCTTCTAAATTTTCTACTTCATCATCTCTAGAAATTATTTGATGATTTTCAGAAACAAACATTTCAGAATCATTATTGAGATGGTTACGATCATTATTGAAAACAATTGTCTTTTTACCCTTAGCTAATTTATCAATTTCACCAGTTTTTTCGGCAGTTTTTAAATTAAATAATGTTTCAGATCCAATATTTGCAGCATCAATACCAATTTGCATATCTGTCAACATATTCATTTGCATTCTTTGAATTTCTTTTTGCTTTTGTAAATTTGAACGACGCTTTTCACGTTTCTTCTTTAATCTTAACTTTTCTTTAACTTGATCTAATTCCTTATCAATTTTTTCATCTTCATTTAATTCTTGAATTTCGATTAATTTAGATTCATTTTGAAGATCTCCTTTATCAACTATACCTAATTCATTCCTAGCATGTTTTCTCCATTTAAGTAACATTTTAAAATCTTTTTTACCCAAGACTTTTAAATCTTTACAACATTCTAAAAATTCCACAGTCGTCTGTTTCATCTTTTTCAAAATTTTCCACTCGGGGTCTTCTTTATCAATTTCAAACATACTTATACTACCTAATGTACTAATAATATCATCTTCTTGTTTAACCCATTCTAATAAGTTCATTGGATGGAATAATGTATAATCACCTTCTTCATAACCTTGTCTACTCCTTCTTTTCAATTCAGGATTGAAAACTTTAGCTTCATTATTAACTTTATTTTCATCAACTTCTTCAAAAACATGCTTTGGATCTAAAAATCTTGGATCGAGTTTTTTCGGAGCTTTAAAATTTTTACAAACAACAAAAATTTCTGCAGACACATTTCTACTAGCTGGTGGTTTTGTTGCTTCAACTTTTTCAAATAATTGATTGAAAACCCACATTAAATTATTATAATCTTTGGATCTGAAAACTTTTGTAACAAATGTACCACCAACATTTAAATGTTCAACAGCTAATTTTAATGCTTGTAAAGTTAATTGAGATTGTGTATATGCATCTTGAACCCAATTTAAACCAACATTTGGTGCACCATCATGCATAACGGTATCAGCCTTCCAAGTTTTCATATAACCAGCTAACTGAGATCTACAATCTTCAGTTGTAATATCTGATTGGAATGTAATAACATTTGGCATTGGCTTCATTGGGACAATATCAACACCAATTATAAGTGAATTAACTGGACATAATTGGCTTGCAACTTGACACCATGAACCTGGAGCTGCACATAAATCAATTACAACCTTTGAATGTTCAAGAAAATGTCCATATTTTTCATTGATTTGGAGAATTTTGAAAGAGGAACGTGCACGATAACCTTTTTCCTTAGCCAAATAATAGTATTTGTCCAAACGACCTTTTGCATTTTTCTTCTGAACTCTACCCATGGCTTGGTGTGTTTAGCTTTGCTGTATTTCTTTTCTAAATGTAAATTTCCAAGTAATATAAAAGGTAAAAATAAAAAGAAAGTTGATAAAAAAAAAGAAAAAAAAAAATTAAAAAAAAAAAAAAAAATTTTTCATGAAAAAAAAAATGTTCCGAAAAAGGAAACCGTATGTGGTGTACGGAAGATCAAGGTTTTTTTCAAAGTTTTTAAGCAGAAGAGAAAGAAAAACAAAAACAAAAACAAAAAAAAACGCTTCTTTTCGAGGCTCATCATCCCTGTCGTGTTAATGACTAGAGGAAGTCAGTGATGGACATATTTATTGTGAAGTAACTGGTCTTGTGAATAGGTAGGTGTCTCTAGCATGTACAACGTTGCGAGGGAAGAAAAGGTGTTTGTTCCACGATATCAAGTTCAGAGATTCAAAGATACAGTGCCACCGCAAGTTCGTAATGGTGTATACAATCTGAATCATACTGGTATTGGCCAATTTCTGGATGTTTTAAAGGGCCATTCGAAGAAAAGGAGTTTACAAGAGGAAGAAATGGAAGGGCAAAAAAATATATCCAACAAGAAGACAAGTGCAGAAAAGGAAAAGATACAAGCTCAGCAACAGGAAGCAATTGTGAGATATCAAATACGTAGAGATCATAAACAAGATACGCAAAGGGAAAGTTTGTTTGGTGATGCATATTGTACTATCTTTGTTGCTCATATTCCTGTTGGAACTGATGAGAATACGATAAAGAGCTTATTTGAAAAATTTGGTAGAGTTGTTAAAGTGACAATAATTGAACGTAATTCACATGGTAAACGCCGTAAACCGTACGGATTTGTCGTTTTCAGTGATAGGAATGGAGCTAAAATTGCAATTTCAGCCGTGAATACTGTTTCCGGGTCAAACAATCTAGTGATCGGAGATACCAAGCTCGTTGTTGACGTGGAAAGAGGCCGTCTTGTTAAAGGTTGGCTTCCTTTGCGATTACGTAATCGAAGATAAATTAAATTAAAAATTTGCTGTTTTTTTTTGTTTTTTTTTCTTTTTTCTCTGCTATTTTTTTGCCACGTTTACAATGTTGATGAAGGAATGATTATATTGTCAATGCTCAATTGGTTGATAGGCTCTACTGAATCAATTGTTTGTTTTATTTATCCATATCTTATTTCACACATATACACATACAATGTCTTTATTTGGTAAGATCAAGTGTTATCTCTCATCAGCATTACTTTTCTGGGTTATTTACCATATTGCAACTTCATGTCCCCTATGCAAACCATTACCATATGAAGCTGATGGTGTAGACCAAGTTTGTACATATGCTCATCAAGGTTACTCATATGTTAAACCTTATGTTGAACCTTATAAAGGTCCTGTTGTTAAATATTATAATGAATCACCAATTAAACCCTATGTTGATGAATCAATTAACGTATTAATTGTTAATTATGAAAAATACGTTGATCCATTAGTTGTCGAATATTATCCAATTGTTGAAACTGAATTTAACAAAGTTTATTCAAGTGTTGCTGAAAAGTTGGAATTGATTAAAGCACGTTTAGATAATGATGAATTATCAAATATTAAAAAAATTGTCATTCCTGATCAAGATAATCTTGAAGCATTTATTGGTACTCCTGAACCAGAACAAGATGTTCATGTTGAGCCAGTAACCCCTGCTGAAGATGTCGAAGAACCAACACCTGTTCCAACATTTATTGAAGATAATACAATTGTTGAAACTGTAGACGCTACTGAACCAACTGTTGAAGAATCTACAATTGTTGCTGAACCAGCTGATGAAGTTGAAGTAATTGCTGAAGAAACTGAATCTACTCAGTCAATTGTCGAAGAAACTGAATCTGCTCAACCAGTTGTTGAAGAAACTGAATCTGCTCAACCAGTTGTTGAAGAAACTTCTGAAAGTGTTTTAGAAGAAATCGTTCATGAAGTTGAAGAAATTGTTCAACAAGTTGTTGTTGAAGAATTTATTGAAGCTGCTGAAGCAATTGGAGAAGCATTATGAATATAAGATATAAAGTATAAAACATAAAATATAAAATATAAAACATCAATATTTCTTTATCATTGCCACGCTTTCCGCCCTCCCCTTATCCTTACACTTTGTAGTCTATAAATTTTTATAATTTTATAAGTGTTTGTATTTTAATCGAGACTGAAAAAGAATCAACAAAAAACGGTTAATCCAGCCACAGAAATAATGAAAATGTGATGAGTAACAAAAACCCCGAACAAGCACAAATTGCTGTGCCAGTCAGACATTCTCTCCTCGCGTTTGGAGAAAACATGTTTCTTTGCCTCCATTTATATATGGCCTGAAAAGATTACAAATTATTTTGTTAACTTGTACACCTGTTCTTTCTATTGATTTCAAACCAGGGATATAGCACTCTACTAGAACACTTGATGAACTTGATAAGGATTTTGCGAAATTTATTTATATTTGTGACGTCTTTGTACGTTTTTCAACACATATACAGAACGTGCCCCCTAAACCAACCACTTGACTATGCCTCTATTGACGACGGAAATTACAATATAATATGTCAAGTTTCTCATAAATCATACGATTTTGTTTCACCATATCTATCTCATATGTATGGAGTTTATGAAAATTCACCAATAAAACCATATGTTGATGAATCATATGAGGTTCTTGATCCTTACTATTCTAAAGTTTCCGGTTATATGAGTAAGATAAATTCTGAATTATCAGCATTCCGTGAAGCCAATGAACAAGATGCTCTTGATGCTATAGAAAAGTCTACAAAAATTTTAGAAACTGGTGTAACTAAAGCAATCTGCTTTGTCACTCAGTTTGTGAATAAATCACTGTACCCATTTTTGACAAATTGCACTAAATTTACATACAATATGATGAAAATTTATTCTATGAAAATTAAAATTTGGTCTTATTTAAAGTGGAATATTTATATTAGACCAAAGATTTTCATTTTTGTCGAAAAATTCCTTTCTTCCAAAGCAGGTGCTTATTGCATGGAAGCACAAAAATCAAAATATTTTCAAACATTTTCAACATCAGTTTCTTATATCTTTTCGTTTACTCAAAGATTAATATCTTCAGTTGTTGAATATTTTAAATATGCTTGTGATGTTAGCATGGCATTTAAAGAAACTGAAACCTATAAAAATATTGAAGAAAAGAAAAAATTTTTGAGAAATGAGTTTGCAAAAATTGTTTCTGGTGGTTTAAAATTTGAAGTAAAGACATCTTCTAGTACTGCCACTGATGAAGTATCTAAATCGTATTCTCTTACTGTTTCTTCAGCTACAAATACTTTGGTATCACTGTCTGTTTCATCTTTGACTTCAACGATTAAGACCAAAGAACTAACAATCTCGACAGGTGAAAAATATGATTCACTGCTTAAGAATACCATTAGTAGCGCAAATGAAGATTTTATTTCTCAAGTGAATGAACTTACTGAAAAATATAAGACAAAACTGCGTGCTCAATTTCAACCTGAAATCAAAGACTTTTCTTTAAGTGCTAATTCAGGATATGATAAAATTAATGGATTACTTAATAGAATAAATGAAATTAAGGATATTTCAAATCCTTTATACGTTACAAGAGAAGAATTTAGAAAAGAATTTGCGGTTAAGAAATTACAAGTTGATAACCATGCAGAAGCTATTAATGCTAGAATTAGTAAATTTGCCGAAGCATATATTGATGAAGTCTTGAAAATTCGTATTGGAATTATTGAAACATTAGAAGAATTTGCAGATTCATCTTTAAATGCATATTCTGCAGAAATTATTTCCAATGGTGATGATTGGAAAGAATGGAAAAAATATAAAGATATCAAGAAAGGCTTGGTCGAATTCAGAGATGAATTAATTGAGAAAAAACCAACTAATGATTTAAGTGCTGGTATCAATAGTTTAAGAAAAGATATTCACGTTTTGTTAAATGAGGCGGGAAGTTATATGGCTATTTTAAGAGCCAAGGCAAACATTGAATTCCAAAGTAGAGAAAGGGAAGAAAAAGAAGCTGCAATTGAAGCTGATCTTGCTAAAAGTTTAGAAGTTGAATCCCAAAGCAAGGAAACAGAATCACAAGAGAAGGCATTTGAAACTGATGTCACTACTTTTTCAAACGTAGAGGAAAAGAATGAAGCTGGCGATTATGATTACGATGATGAAAGTGATGTTGAGACGCAAACAATTTCATCAACTATCTTTGTTACATACAAAATTGACTCTTCAATTGATAGTTCCTTGAATACTGATACTGTAAAATCAGAATACGTTGTTAACACTCATAAAATTAACGATGAAATCAAAGTTGTATTTGAACCAACAGATGTTGATGAGGTCTAGTGGTGTTTTATAGCTATATAGTTTATCATATTATGTTTATTTCTTTATATAAGTGTTTTTTTTTATCTTCTTTAATTTTTAATTATATGCTTCTTTTTTTTCAACATATAATCAATATTCGATATTTATACTTTATAAATCGAGACACAAATTATAGATTTAAAAATCAATTTCTCTAATTCCTTCCTTGTCAACAATCTTAACATTCAAACCTTTAAAGTCGATGGGCATTCTTTTGTTTAATTCTTCCTCGCACAGTTTCAACAAGCGTAATCCTGTATCTAAACTGATATCATCCTTATAATGGTGATCAAGTAATGACATTGTGTAAAATGCTGCATAACCGTGAGCTGCATATGGTAAATCACATCTCGTACCTAAGTAATCAATCATACTGAGGAATCCTTCACCATCATCTTTGACACCTGCAACTAATACTTGAACTTGGTATGGTTTACGTGATCTAATTGAAGTTGCAAGCTCATGCCTGACAAAAGATGCAATCTCAGGCGATTCCATATCATAACCTTCCCGAAGTCCAAATAACTGCACGTTACCCTTAATGTACTCAGAAAATTGGATAGTATCACCAGATTCACCGGTAAACGCCATGGTGTTGTGTGTATTCAAATCAATTGTCTTATTATCTGTAGCTTTGAGAACAGAAATACCTCTGGTGAACGCCTTCGACGTTGCAAGTAGAGTAGCATCCTTAAGACGAATTCCTAAAATTATATCCATTGTTTTATATTTTGTATGTTACTTATGATTAAATAATGGTCTAATCCTATCCATCTACAATCTATAACAGGTTAAAAAAAAAATATTTACATATCAAAATGGCCATCCACGAAAGAACATGAAGAAGTTTGCCCTCGGCCCTGCAAGAATATGCGCAGCGTATTTTGTCTTCTATCGTTCTCAGGTATAGGGAAAGCTGTACTATATAAGGGATCAGTATACACCATTTATGGTTATGAGATCAGAAATATGGTAATCTTGTTTTCCTTACTTCTGTTTGGGGTTGGAGTAACCCACGAGACGTCTTTTCCACCATTTTTTACGTTCACCTTCATGATAGTCGTGGTCCATGGTGAAGAGCTTATCACCTTTATCACTTTCCTCTTTAACATTATCGTCATCCTTTGTTCCTCCTTCGACTGTAATAATCTTACATCTATCTTCCTTCTCATCATAAATCCGATAGTGGCCACCCAATGCCAAATCTTTGAAAACAAGCTCCCTTGTCCGGCCTAAAGATTCGATTTCACTAATTCGATCAATTGTCTCCCGAAGAAGATCATCAAAACCAGGGTGTGATGCAATCTCATGAAATGCTCTCATCATGGGCACTGAGTCTGCCTTTACGTTGGAATCTGTACCAATTGTGAAAAGATTCAGTTCATCATACTTTTCGATATAATCTGGTCTGGTCATAACTTGTCTGGCTCTCCACAATGGAAGCTGTGGCAAATTGGCCGCATCTATTATATCCATAGAATTGGATTTTTCCTTTCTAACACGATCTATTTCGACCAATTCCCTCATTAATAGCATAGCACTGGTTGCAAATTTACCTGACTCCATAACATCATCATCCATATCTGCACCTAACAATGCACATTTATTTAAAAACCATAATTTTTCATTATCGATGAGAATATGTGCAGCTTTAAGCATATTTCTATTGGATGCAACGTGGTTTAAATGTTGTGGTCTACCACCAATTAGGTTATAAATGGTTTCACACTCATCGTCTTTCAATTGTTCATCAAAATATTTAATTCGTGAGCTTTTTAAAATTTTACATGCCTCTTTTAATTTTGTGTCTTCAAAATTAATCACCTGTATCCTGGTTGAAAAAGTCTTAAATTTTTCAAATAACCAGTAATCATCACTAATGAATAGCATTGTCATCATCCCTGAACTTGAAAAATTCTCAGCTTTCTGTTGCAATAATTCAACTAATGAAGTATCAATTAAATGTGAGTTATTGAACACCAAAATCAAAGGTTTATTGGTCCGTTTTTTCCTATCAATCAAAATTTTCTCTAGTTTCATAAATGCACGTTCAATATCAAGTATAGGTGTTGACTCACGTGGTCCCTTCATGCTGAATAAACTTCCGATATAATCTTCGAAAAATTCAAAATTCAATGCACTTCCAATCCTTAGTCTCATCAATTCAACATCTGAGGAACAATCTACAATGGCACAATCTTCCCCGTCTACACGATTTATGCTTTCCATAACTGTACTCGTCTTTCCGGTACCCTTTTCACCTAGTAGCAAGTAATATTTCCCCTTTATTTTTCCTGTGATAATAGCATCAATCAGCGGTTGATGCTTGGTCTCAGCCCAAAATTCTTTATCCACACCATCTGCATTATCCCTGTGTTTTACCAGTAATAAGCTCTCGTCCGTATGGAAACTGTCATCCATTTTCCACAAAACATTTTTTTTGTATATTTTATGGTATATTATTCCGCCCAAAACTAAAACTCCTAGAGATGCCAGTGTAATTATACCTGTTTCCATGCATCTCTTGGCTAAACTCATGAATTGTTTCCAAATGTTATTTTGGCGATCTTTCTTCTTCTTTTTTTTTGAACTTTTTTCATTGTCATTCCCATTGCTGTTTCCACTTCCACTTCCACTTCCACCACCATTTCCATTTCCCGAGTTATTACTGTTTCCATTGCCGCCAGAATTTCTGCCATAGGTAACGTTACTGTCATTAGCATCATTGGCATTTTTTTTCACCTCCTTCTTATTATCCACTTCTTCGTTTCCCTGAATAGTTATTCTAGGTTTTTTCAAGATATCTCTGATTCGACCCCGAATCCTTTTTTTCTCTTCCTCTTGTAAAGTCTTCTCTTCATTCTCCATATTAGAAAGGAGTTCGCCTGGATCAATTGGCAATAATGGGTTTATTTTCAATACCCGAGTAGTATGCAACTGCCTCACCAGCTGAGCTCCCAACGGCCTGTATAATTGTACATTATACATTTTCAGAAACCTATTCATTGTATATTTCTCTACAAACTAACTCTTTGACCAAAAAATATATATATTTCGGGCCCCCTTCCAATGTTTGCAATGATTCTTATCTCCTTCGACTTGTGGTAATATCATTTCCTCGGCTACTTTCATTTTCTTTTTTTTTGTACCAGGACCGGTTAGGGCATTACAATATTTGAGTTTTGAATTGTTTGTTTTTGAATTGTCTGTTTTTGAATTGTCTGTTTTGAGACATTGTCTATGGTGTTATTCGGATATCTTTGGGGCTAGAATAGAACGAGAAATATGCTATCGGGTCAAGTGCAGAAGTCATTTGCTAAAACTGCACTTTTTGGGCTGCTTACGACATTTATGACGTATACTCCACTACCGATTCTCAAATTAATTCTGTTAATTTTAGATGTCGGTGTATATTGGATACGATATATAATTGATAGACTAAAGAATTCGCCAGAACGGATGTTATTGAAAAAGTTAAATGGTTCAATGACTTGGGGCGAATTTTCTGAAACGGCATTGGATATTGACGTTGTGTTTCATAACGACGTTTGGAAAGACAATCTTGTTTCTTCGAAGTATGACTATAGGCTTATACAGGAGAGATTGCTGGATTTGCAAGAAGCTAGAGCAATGGGTAATGTATCAAGGCTGCTAAGTTTGTTGAGAGCAGGGATGCTTCGTAATTTTGGTGGAATTTCCAACAAAAGGTTGTACAATAGGACATATATTGGTACGAAAATATTAATTCAAGAATACAATAAAGAATTGGGTACTTGTTTAGAATGGCTAGATGAAGAAGCAAAGATTGATAATCAATCAAAACTTGATTTTTATCATGATGCTAAAACAACTCTTGGTGCAACTGCATTATGTTTACATGGTGGCTCCTTGTTTGGATTATGCCATGTTGGAGTCGTTAAAAGTATGATTGATTGGGGACTTTTACCAAACGTTGTTGTTGGGTCTGGTGTAGGATCTGTTGTTGGTGGTTTGGTTTGTTGTCTCGAGAGGGATAACTTGATTGAGATTTTATCAAATTTACACAAATACATGGAATTGGAAGGATATTATCTAAGTAATGCTGATAATGACCATGGTAATGAAAAATTGTATCTCAAATGGATTGATAATTTGAAAAAAGGTTTGACAGTGGAATTGAAAATGTTTATTGAATTCACGTTGAAAAAAATAGGTAAAATCACTTTTAAAGAGGCATTTGAAAAATCGGGCAAAATTTTGAATATCCTAGTTTATCCAACTTCAAACAAAGTACCAACATTATTAAATTATTTAAGTACTCCCTATATTACAATTGAAAGCGCCATTTGTTGTTCATTGGGAAATGGAATTCTAGATATGAAAGACGATGAATGTAACGTTGAGTTAATGATGAAATATAATAACAAATTGAGAAAATACTCTAATATTGAGTGTATATTTCAACCACCATACCAAGTAAATGGTGATTCGATAGAGTTGAAAAATTCTCCTTATAATAGGATAACTGAACTGTTTAACGTTAATCATTTTATCATTTCTATTTCAAGACCGTATTTAGCACCATTTTTAAATAACAACTGGAGAATTAATTACAGCAATTATTCCTTTTTAAAGAAACTCTGGAATTTAATGAATATGGAATTCAAACATAGAGTTAGAGTCTTGAGTCGATTAGGACTTTTGAGCACATTGATGCAATGGTTATTGGTTGACGAAAAATCCATACTTTTAGAAACTAATCATATTCCGATCGTACCTGTTGGTAGCAAATGGATTGTGTGGGATTTGCTTGATGTATTTAATCAAAAAAAGACCGTTATGGATTATTGGATCAATTGTGGTGAACGCAGTGTTTGGGGATTACATTCATTATTGGAAACAAGGCTTAGAATGGAATTTCTTCTTGATGGTTATTATGAGAAGTACAGGAAAATCAATTAAATAAAAAAGGGAAACGGTAGTGTGATATAAGTTGATCAGCTATCATATAATATATTAAATGGACAAAGGGTTTTTGATAATTTAAATTATGTATTAATAAATATATTGACTTATATTTTTGTGGAGTGTAGATCATTTTTGAAAATATACAAAATTGTGTAGTGAGCTGTTATTGTGTTCAAAATCTTAAAGGCGATTACTCAAATAATTTACCGATATTTGTGTTTCGAAGGTTTTAACTTGATATTATGGGAGGTTCAGGGCTCATTATAATATTTAATGTGCGTGCACTATACTAGTTTCCATTCACAATAAAATTATAGAAAGAAGAATGTAGTATTCAATACTTGAACTACTGTATTCTTATAATCAATATACTACGGTACTTAGTATTGCCTGGCCATTTGTTTAGTGGAATATCATAATGTATCAATGTTTTTTGAACTATTTGATATTTGGTTAGTTTGTTTTGGGATGTCGGTTAATTCGAGTCTGTTGGTAAGTGGAATTTTGTGCATGGCGTCAAACTTAGTTTGACCAAGTGTGATTAATGGAAGTTGCTGGTTAATTGCATATTCAAGCATCATTTCTGGTAGGTATCTTTTGATCTTATTGATTGTTAATCGAGATTGGAAATCTTGAATCATATTACATAGTTACTGCTTTAATTTGATTAAATGGATCTGTCTTCTAAAAATATTTTTAGATGGTAATGTATCTTGTTGAAGTTATAATTTCTTGAATGCACAAGTTATGCCCAAACTACAGTAATACATAGATATATATATATATAATTTAAAGATAAATGATGGTTATATAGTGTATAACATATCATGCTAAACATAGTAAACATGAGAAACAAACGGTGAAGACAAATGTATAGAAAACAATTGCTTATAGTGACCATCGACACTATATGCATGACAAAATGAAGCCGGTTTTTGTGTGTAAGGTGTTGTACTATAAAAATTTTTGTGTGTGAAAAGATATCAGGAGTTAGCTTAGGTCTAGGTAGTGTATTAAAACCATTACTGTTTTGTTAAAACAAAGCATTTTTCAATTGATCATGAATCAATCATTAGCACAAAAGGAAATTATTTCTTTAAGATGTTCTCATTTCATGTATTTGTCTCTCATTTTATATTTCTTATCACAACTCTGTGTAATGGCGTTAACTCAGTTAAACAATCATCCAGTTATTTGGATGAAATGCTACTTTGTCACGGGAACTGTCTTGCATTTTTTATCCATCATTAAGCATCGTAATGATATTTTACTATACATCATGTGTCACGTGATTTTATTATTGTAATGTTTTTTTTCCAAAAAAATTAAATGAACTTTTTACACTATTTTTTTTTTCTTGAACTTAATTATTCAAAATGTTTTTTAACATTGAATATTAATTTATGCCATATAATACTGTTAATTTTTTTAGTTACAAAATGGTCGGATGGTCTAGTTGGTTATGGCATATGCTTAACACGCATAACGTCCCCAGTTCGATCCTGGGTTCGATCATTTGTATTATATTTTTTTTCACAAAAGTGTTTTTTTTTATAACTTCAAGCAACAAATAAATTATTATTAAAATATATTAGCAAAGTTGACAAGTTTTCTTTTACTCATTTTATAAAGATAGTTCCAAGTATAGATAATTCTATTTAAATAATTATTTATAATATAATTTGACACCACTAGTAGTAACTAAATAAGAATACTGTAGATCAGCAATTTTAGAATCATTTGAAACAAGATGTTTTGGACCACTAGATATTGAAAGTATACCCGAAATATCGTCAGCTCTACCTGTAGTTAATGACGTAAGAGACACTATCATTGATGAATGATGTAATAAAGACGGAAGAAAAAGAGATTGAGATGATATTGAAGTATTTGATGTTGATGTTACAATATATAAAGCCGAAAGTTTTTGGATTGAATGAAGTTGTGAAAGTAGTTTAGATGTAGTCATGTTCGGTACGATTGAAAGGAGGAGTTCAGGATTTTCAATTATAACTATTGGCTTAGAAGACTTCAAAGTTGAAAGCTGATTAACGACTTTCTGATTCCATGATTCTAATGGGATAGATGTATCAGTTAGGAAGGATATAAATGTAAAGAAGTCTTTGTTTTGTGTAATATATTTATGTGTGTACTTAGAATACGTCTGTAATGTATTAGTAAAAGATAAAAGGATCACCGGTGATGGAGTGTTGGGTTTCAAAGGAGCTTGCGGAGAAAGAAAGCATTCACTGTTAGGAGACAAGGCCTGTTGAACTATACCAGAGACTAGCCAACTCGGATAATTAGATGGTTCATGAACAATCAATGAAAGAGTATTTTGTGGAGAGATAAGTGAGTGTTCATGTGTAGAATAAAAATTCAGGTCCTGTTCTTGTAAATCTGATGCAGAAGCCATTATATGAGTTAAAACAATAAGCAGCAGATATGACAACAGCAATGACAACAATAATAGACAAAAGAATTATAATTGAATTCCGTCCTTAAACATAGTAAAAAAAAAAAAAAAAAACCACAACGAAAAACCCTCCGAAGAAATCGTCTCGATTTTTTTGCAGAATTTTCGAGGTGAAGAAAAATTTGCATTTTTTTTTTTTTTTGGAGGACAAGTATAATTGTTGCCACTGTTTTCCGTTGGTTCCCTTTGGTTCCCCCTTTCTAGCTATATAAACAAATTATACAAGATGTCATTCACTGCCGTTGCATCATACAGTGCAGCTGTCAAGAGACCTGTGGAACCAGTTGGTCCATATTTCCTTGCACATGCTACTAGAACATTAAAGGGCCATTCATGGTCAGAATACGAAAAGATTGAAGCTGAAAAGAATGTCGTAAGTGTTGAAGAAAAGGATGCAGATGAAGAATTATTTGATAAAGAAATTTCCGACCCAGAATTATTATCACACGATCCAAGAGACTGGAAGACATGTGATTTATATGCAGCATTAGGTTTATCAAAATTAAGAGTTAATGCAACACCTGATCAAATTGTTAAAGCACATAGAAAGGCCGTTCTGCAACATCACCCAGATAAGAAGAGTTCATCAGGTGGTAGTTTAGACCAAGATGGATTTTTCAAAATTATCCAAAAAGCATTTGAAACTTTAATGGATCCATCAAAGAGAAAACAATTTGATTCAGTTGACGAAAGTGCAGAAGTTTTACCACCAAATGGTAAATGTGCAACTGAAGAAGAATTTTATGCATCATGGGGTCCAGTCTTTGAAAGTGAATCCAGATTTTCTAATAAACAACCAGTTGCAAAATTAGGTGATTCAACTTCAACAAAGGAAGAAGTCGAATCATTTTATAAATTTTGGAATAATTTTGATTCATGGAGATCATTTGAATGGTTAGATGAAGATGTTCCTGATGATACCAGTAATAGAGATCACAAGAGATATATTGAAAAGAAGAACAATAATGCTAGAAAGAAGAAGAAGAATGATGATAACAAGAGATTATCTGATCTTGTTAAGAAAGCACAAGCTGAAGATCCAAGAATTAAGAAATTTAAGGACGCAGAAAAAGCAGAAAAGGCTCAGAAGAAGTGGGATAGAGAAGCTGGTGCAAGAAAGGCGGCTGAAGAAGCTAAGGCAGCTGAAGAAGCAGCGGCTAAGGCTAAAGAAGAAGCAGCTGCAGCAGAAAAGTCAGCCAAGGAAAATTCTAAAAAGGCCAAAGAAGCAGCTAAGAATGCAAAAAAGAAGAATAAGAGAACTGTTAGAAGTGCTGTCAAAGATAACGAATATTTCGGTGACGCAGATAAATCAGGTGCAATTGATACTGATATTGATTTACTTATTGAATCATTTGATGATATTATGTTAGGTGAAGTTGCTGGTAAATTAAAGGATGTTAAAGCTGATGAAGCTAAACAAATTTTAATTGATGTTGCAGCACAACAAACTGCAGCTGGTAAAGTTTCTTCATTAACTTATTTCAAATAAGCCCTTTTTTTTTATAAAAATTTCTTTCTTTATATAAGTATAATCATCTAATTAATTATATAGAATAGAACGAAAAAAAAAAAAAAAATCAATAAATTTTTTTTCTTGTTTTCTCTTCTCTTCCCTTTTTCCATATATTACAAGAACTTCCACCATTTTTTATTATTGTTGGAAGCTTGATACTGCTGTACAACGTCTTTCTGATCCAATAAAGCAGTATTTAATGAATCTACAAGTTTAGATTGCTCCATTTCCATCTTTTCAACATAAGATTCTCTTTCAACAGTGTACCAAGTAAATTGTAACGTCATATAAACAGCACTCGCAAACAAGAAAAATGTTGTAATAGGTCTCTTAAAATCACCAATTGTTGGTTTACTCAGATTATGGTATTTCAACCAAGCTTGTCGTTGAATATAAGCATTTCGTGCTTCTTCCTTTTCCTTTAAAGCTGCGAACCTTTTCTGGATCCTTTGTAAACGTTCTTCAATTTCAGGACTCTTAGAACGATACTCTGGTGTTAAGGGTGATTGCGGTGTATATAAAGAAGATGTAGTATTCTGAATAGCTTGATTTCTGGCCTTCAGCTGGCTCTGTGATAGTTCCTGCTGTTCTTGAACTTGTGGGAAAGGTTGTACGGTATTCTTCTCAGTGTGCAAAGACTGCTGTTGCGCAAGTTCCCTCTCCACACTCTCCGGAAAGACAATTTTCATTTGTTATTGTCGGATAGTCTGAACCCCTTAGAAACCCCTTGAAGCAACATCAGAAATCAGGAGGCCAAGGTTCAACAAGTGCCTGACACCGAAGTTCTTCAATCATGAAAGTTTTCCACCACCAATCTGCCGGACTATTACGTAATACCAGGCGAGTTTTGGCATGGATAGGATAGCCAGCAACGTGGGAAGGTTAATTGCTGGAAACTGAGTGAGAAATGCTGGCTCACCGGGCTCCATGTTACTTGAACGGTTGTGATTCGGGATTAACTTTATTTAAAATTCATTATACATAGTTTATAACGACTAGGTATCGGTATTTCACCAACTCATTTTTTAATGTATTTTTTAATGTATTTTTTTTTTGTTTTTTTGCTTCAGAATATTTTCAAGTTTACATACTTTTTTGCTGATGATGGGTTTATATTACAAAAGAAAGCTTTTTTTTTATTTCGGTACCAGTTATTCTGTTTTTTTTTGTTTACCATTCAGAGTCACCAGTAGCCTTTTGAAACACGTAGTCTTTACCGTTGATATTCATCAGTCCATCTTTAAGGGAACACTTCCATCTATTACGAACACGTTGAACACGATCATAGAGACAAAGCATAATATTCTGTTCAATATCATTACCTGCACCGTCACCATCTGCGAATTCCTGATCATTGTCATTTTCATCATCATCATCATCATCATCTGAATCGTCAAGTTCACTGTTAATTGCATCACTATCAGCACCTAAATCGGAACCTAAATCGGAACCGAGATCATCATCATCATCATCATCTGAATCATTATTTGCATTTGCACGTGATTTTGATGATTTATTGTTATCGTTATCATCATCATCTTCAAAGTCAAATGAACCATCTACTTGATTGTTTCGTATACTAAATTTTAACACTGGAGTTCTTTTTCTGCTTCTTTTCTCTATATTTGAATTATACGTTACTAATGATCCATCGTTTTGATTTAATCTTGGTAGGGACAATATATTGTTATTATCTTGAAATAAATCATTCATGTTATTATTTTCGTGTTTAGTTTCTTTGTCATTATGAACTCCGCCAAAATCATCATCGCTTTCTTCTTTTTTAACAAATGGGGTTTCTGATTGTCCTTGCTGTTCCTGTTGTTCCTGTCCTACTTGTCCTTGCGGTTGTGCATCTTGTTGTGCATCTTGTTGTACATCTTGTTGTGCATCTGATGCTGTTGCGGCATTTCCATCAACAACATCATCTTCGGTCTCTGCCCATGGGAAAGATGCCACTTTTGATGCCAACAATTTCTGTTGCCATATTGCCTTCAAGTCTTGCAATGTCTGTTCATCAATACCTGCATTTTCAAAATCCTGTCGAGATTCAACGATGACATCCTCAATAATATTTGTATACAATTCAACACACACTTTATTCGACATACTGGTATTGTTACTGGTTGTGGTTGTGGCCCTGATCCTGATCCCGATCCTGGTACTACAGCTACAGATGACAACAGCAACACCTGCAGACTCCCAATCTAAACAGAATTGCTCATTTCCAAAATCTCCCTTTTTTTTGTCCTTCCAATTGGAAGGGCGCCGCGAATTTCTTAAATTTTGTTTTTTTGGTGTTTTTTTTTGGTGTTTTTTTTTTGGTGTTTTCTTTTTGTTTGTCTGGTGATAATTGATGGGATTTCGATATAGAGATAGCAATGGACATAGCATTGGGAATGGACGTAGAAATGGGAATGGAAATAGATATGGAGACACCGCCACAGAAAAAGCAAAAAATTACACAGCTTTCTTCACCATTGGTGGAATCGCCATCACCGGTGGTTGTTGACAAACCTGAAATTACATTGGTTAAACAACACGTTGATGTGGATTGTGATAGTGATGCAGTAATTACACCGGCTAAAGGTGTAATCACCACTACCGAAAATCTTTCTCCTGTAAAGATTCAAAATTTTGCTAAGGGAGAGTCAGAGGAAGTCGGTGAACCGGAACTTCTTAAACAGTTATATGATAGATTCAATAAGATTATTGAAGACGATGATGAAGATGAAGATCAAGATGAAGATCAAGATGAAGATAAAGGTGGTGATGGAAATGTAGATGTAGATGCAAAGGAAATTGAAAATAAAGATGAAGATATTAACAGCAAAGCAACAACGGATGAAATCGAAGAGGGCGAATACTTATTAGATTTTAACAATGCACTTTCAACATTGAAAAATAAATATGAAACAATAATTGTTAAACTTAATTCGAAAATCAATGATAATTCAGATACAATAAACGATTTGAACAATCAAATCGGCGATTTTAAACATAAAATTGCAAATATGCATTTATCAATTAATCAAGAACATAATGAATCAACTGCTCTTTCAAATAAAAATTTACTTTTGCAAGAAGAAATTGAAATATTACAAAATTCAATTTCTAAATTAGACAAAAAGCTTGCAATTGAAAACTCTAAAAAGTTAAAATTGCAATCAAAATTATTACAATTAAAGGAAATGACAAAAACAATTTTATCAAATTATGAATCAATGCAAGGATCAATTTCAGATTTACGTTTAGAGAATAAAAAGCTTCGTAACGAAATTTCAGAAAAAGATCAAAAAATTGTTACATTTAACGAAACCTTAAAATCAGAACTAGAATCACTTGCTCAAGAACTTTATATTCAATATGCTGAAAAGCATGAATCTAAAATTGCCAAACTTCGTGCTGCTTATGAGAGTAAATATCTAAAGAAACAAAATACCTTTAAAGAGAGACTCCAGTTACTGCAACAAGAACAAGATTCACTTAAACAAGAACTGGCACACACCAAAAGCAGACTTCAGGTAGAGACTAGCGAAAAACGCCAGCTTGTGAAACTTTGGGATGAATATGTTGCATTGGATAAGAAAGATGTAGACCATATGTCAGACTTTGTAAAACGCTTGAAGTAGCTATTTGTATATTATTAACATAATCATAACACAATAAATAACACAATAAGAATAAAAAGCCCTTATGTACGAGGTGCGCCCTTTTCGTTTAACGTTGAGCAAGTCAGCCGAAATGGGTAGGTCCAGCCTATTGTTATTGGCGTTGTTGACCACGTAGCACAAGCAGTAGTTGTTTCATTTATATAGAATAAAACAGTCTGGATTTACCATTTAATATGGAAGGATTGAACATTACTTTCCCATCGACGCAACCTGCGTTGGAAACAGAAAATATCGTCATGAGTAACACTTGTAACGACTCACAGACGACAATTGATACTTCTACACACGTCAATTTATCACTGAACAGCTTACAAAATGAAAATCAAATGCTACGGAAGAAAATTGACTTTTTGCAAAAAATTATCAGTTTAAAAGATAATACAATTGATGATTTAAACAGTAAACTAAATTCACTATCATTATCAAATAATACATCAACCATTCCACAATCACAATCACAATCACAATCACCATCCCGTTCAAGTTCAAAGTCGAATAAAGGAACAACAGTAAATCCACTTGATTCACCAATTAAACAACATCAAAAACTTTGCAATTCAATATCTTCATCTTCTCATAACAATAATTGGGAAATACCGCAAAGAAACAGCAATAGAAAGCCACATTTACACAAATCTGATTCATCAACATCACAGCCTTTAAAATCTAGCCATACTCCACGCTATTCTGTTTCTTCAACAACTTCTTCCCATTATTCTGATAATATTCAAAAAAGGGATTCAGCTGCTGAAATCACTCAACTCACTGATGAATCTCATAATTTATCCAATGATCCAAATAATAACTCAACATTAGACCTTGAAGATCATTTGAATTTTGGTGAATTGACACTCGGTTCTTCACCGAGGAAAGCATCTCCAAATCGCCATCCTTTAAACCTTGACTTCAATAATGATTTAAATGATTCTGTCACTATGAACAATTCTCAAGAGATAAAATTTACTGATGACATTAATACAGAAGAACAACTAACTGCTAAAAATAGTGCTGTCGATAATGCAGATGAAAATAATTACCATGGAGATCATATTGACTATAATAATAATAATAATAATGATGATGATGATGATTTCCATTTTGGATTAGTACCAGAAATAGATGAACCTGTATACAGGAAACTAAATACGCAACAGGACTCTTTATATTCTGTAAACTCATCACCAAAAATTGAATATTTCCCAACGAAAACTCCCATAAATGATCAGTTTGATATTAATAAACAATCACTTATTACACCTAGTTCGCAATATTCAACTGATAATTCAATTCTTGATTCTATAACAGGTACTCCAACTAATCAACTTCAAAATACAATTCTGAATCCATTAACGACATTGCAAAATATACAGACATTACCATCAACAACAAACTCTCCACCACCAATACCAAAATCCCCACCACCTATACCAAACCACCCACCCTCTTTACCAACTAATCACACTTCTCATAAAAGAATACTATCTACTGATGATAGTGAGAAGTTCCTATTAAACTCTTTAGCCCACGCAGTTATAAGAATTGAATCATTAATTGACCCAACGAGTTTGGCTGTACCAATTGATTCAATTAGTAATAATATAATTGCTAAAAATAAAAGGGATAATTATAGGATATCTTTTCTAGTATTTACTGATGAAAATCCTGCATCTTTAACTCCAATATATAGAGTCAAAAAATCATATGTTGAATTGTTGCATATGGATAGAACAGTTAGACCATTAGTTCCAAATCTCCCAAAATTACCTGAATTCCCACATATCGCTGGCTTAAATTATAAATATTGGGCAAATAGTAAAAGGCTTATTCAAAGTTATATCAATAAATTATTGTTATTACTGAAAAGTCAAAATCCTTTAGATCAGAATAATCCAATTTGGAAACACTTTAGTAATTATTTTGAATTTAAAATCGATCCAAACAATTTAGATGATCCAGAATTTAGCGTTTTGAATTTACAGAATAAAATTTGTTATCTTTTATATATTAGAAAGAATTTTGCTAACAAAACTTATGATTTTGTTAATTTAAATTTTCAAATTGAATCAAATGAATTAGTGATGAATTTTCTATTATCAAAATCTCAAGAGAATTTGTCAAAGGATGAAGTTTACGTATCGTTTAAGAATCAAGAAATTATTATCAAAAGAAAGAAAAAATTTGCAACTAATAAAAGTTGGGTTTTTTATGCGGAAAGTGATTATGATGCGTCTGAACTATGTTCAAATTTAAAATCATGGATTGGTTCATCAAATGATTTGGATGATACTAACTACGATGAAAAATATTTAAATAATGAATCAAATGATAACATTAAATTGGATGATCATGATTCCACAAAATTTTCATCAGATATAGCAAACTCACCATCTATCACCACACCTTGGAAAATATTTAAAAAATCTAATAAGCAGATTCCAACAAGTCCAAAGGCTAGTTCAAGTTCAAATTCTTTGACATTATCTGTACCGCCTACACCATCAAAAATAAATTCACCAACTTCTTTAACTCCTTCGAGTAATGCGACTACATTTAACGATGTTTTAAATTTCAAAGCTATGCCGTACGAAAGCAATAAATTTACAGCTGATATCGATGATACTAATAACAATACTAGTAGTTCTAATTTGATGTTAAAATCTCCAACTAAAAATCCAAATGAAAGGCCCAATCAAATTGTATTTCAGCCAATTGATGATACTCCAAAATATTTCAAATCCACATTACAATATTCATATGACTTATGTCCAAAATATAAATTATATGGATTTGATGTTCCATCTATAGTTTACCAATCTATTAGTTTCTTATATCAACAAAGCGGTGAAGGATTTGAAGGTATATTCAGATTGAATGGTATGATGTCAGAAGTAAACAAAATCCAGGAGATTTTCAATAGTCAAAATGATTGTGAATTGTCAACACTTTCCCCACTTCCAGATGTACATTCAATCGCAACATTATTGAAAAGGTATTTGCGGAATATCAAAGATAAACTTATATCTAATGAGGTTGCATCCGAACTATGTGACATTATTAACCATGCACATAGTAAGAAGAAAACCGAATTCAGTAGTGATCTATTTGATAAGGACGATAAGTCATTATCATCATTATCATCATCAACAGCGATGTTAGATACCGAGAGTACACAAGCATTTAGACAGATATTTATAAATGATGTTCCACAATTGAACAGAAATGTTTTATATGTTTTATTTAAATATTTGAGGGATGTTCTAAAAATGGGAAAACACAATAAGATGACCATTAGTGCAATGAGTGTTTTGATGGGACCGAATTTAACACAAAGTGATGGAGGTGGTCAAATATGTGTCGTTCTTTTAGAAAATTTTTACCAAATATTTGCCTAATATCTATTTTTGTTTTTATTTTTTTAAATAATTGAATATTTACATTGTATACCGATAAATAACTATAATGGTAGATGACTACGAATACCATTTTTTACACCCTTTTCTTTAACCCGCCAAGAACTGATAGGTAAGCTTTCCAATGACCTTACCGTTTTCCTGATCCAACCAAAGTACAATATTAGACCGAGGGAAATACATAATAGATTTGTCACATAGTAACCATCTTTAACAGGTGTACAAACACCACCATTTTCTATACATAATGCCTTCATTTCATTCCGATAACATGAATAAAATTGTTCAGAAACAAATGGATTTTTCTTCGTATCAAGAGGAGATAAAGTTTCACTATTTGGATCAACACATATTGAAGCGGAAAATCTATCAATCAAATAAAGAACAATTATTTTAGGCCATTGACCCCCAAAGTTTGATAATGTATTTAAAGTTGTCATATATGTACCACCAATCAGAGGATCTGCAATTTTTGTGTGAAATGAGCAAATAGAAACAAATTGAATGGTAGACATAAAAGAACTCATTAAATGTTGCAAAATTACAAAAAGAAAATAAAATGTCCCAATTTTCCCATCATTTGGGAAACTCCAAACTAGTACTTGACCAAGAAATGCTGCAAAAGTTCTTCCAAGGTAGCCATACAACCATGGTTTAAGTGGCTTCTTTGTATTGGACCACCTTGCAGCATAGTATCCAAAAATTATTTCAAAGGGGAAATCAATAAGAACTGTAATTGCAAGATCTTCCCTAGAAAATCCTTTATCTAATAATTTTAAATTTGTTGCTGCTTCATTTGCTTGGAATGCAATTTTAGAGACCAAGTGAAGAACAATGAATGTTTGAACATTTTTTAATTTGAAAACTTTGAACATCTTGCTATAGACAGTGCCAATCGAATCATCAGATTCTGGCTCTTCTAAATTATATTTAATAACATCACCTTCACTATTGTCATTGAGTTGTGTATTTAGTGGATTCTCGGGAATGAAAATTGCAATGAAAACTGTAATCATAAGATACAGAAATCCAGAAAAAATCATATATTCTCCCAGGGTAACAAAACCTCTATCCAAAGGAACAGATCGGAAATACTTATTGACAAAATCTTTTGAGTTGAATGCAAGAAAGATTGTGAAACTGATAAAGTAACCAGTATTTAAACCAATTGTTTGGGCAGTAGATGCATAACTAAGTGCGTTTTTACTCAATATCGTCAAGGCCCAACCGTCAACAGCAATATCTTGAGTTGCACAAAGTAAAATCAAAAAGAAGAAGCAGAATGAAAGGGCAGAAAGATTTTGAAGTATAAGTTCATTATTAGCTATCCAGGCATCAATAAAATATCCGAGATATATTAATGAAAAACCTGAAATACATTGAATTGGTATAATCCAAGACCGTCTTTTACCAACAGTTGCAAGATATACCGAGTCAACAATTGGAGACCAAATAATTTTCAGTGAATATGGATACGTGGCTAGTGAAAACAGACCGACTTGTGAGTATGATAAATCGCTAGACTTGAGAAGAAATGGAACACTACCAAACGCAAGCCCAATTGGGATCCCCTGAATGAAATATAACATTACAAGCAGAAAAAACCTAGGATAATCATGTTTAGGTAGGGATATATCCTCGTCCCTGGTGCTAACAGACTGGAAGTGCTGTTCGTCAATGTCGAAGTTTGTGCTGATCGTTTCCGGGGTGATAGAGTTCCCCGTGGATGCGGCAGAAGGCGAATAGGATCTGCGTTGTTTTGACATGGCGTTGTATCAATGAACCTCCAACACCCAGCTATTTGTCATATACACGAAGAAGCTCGAAAAAGCCCGAACAGAAGGAGAGAACATAACATGCAAACAAGCAAAGAAACGACTTTTCCCCTATCAGCCACATCCTCGGCAGATTCATGTCTCACACAGCCAGCCAAAGCGCTTTCTTGCTCTATCCAGCTTCGATCACAGATTGCATCTCTTTCCCTACACGCATATGTATATTTATATAATGGTTTAATGGGATGTAATTTAATTTAATTTAATTTAATTTAATTTAATTTAATTTAGTTTAGTTTAGTTTAGTTTAATTTATACAGACATTTCACAACTTTACCGACGTCTCTTCGTGCTTCTTCCACTATCATCGTTACCATCTTCGTCTTTACCTTCTTCATCGTTGTTGGCATGTTCATTTATAAAATTCTGAACAAAGGAGACAACAATATCCTTCAAAGCTACCGAGTCTACAAGTACAACACAGAGACCATCACTACCAACCTCGTATTTCAGATGTCCTTCGTTAGGCTCAGCAACGGTACTGTCAAACTCATCAAAGAATGTATTGATATCGTTTAATGTCTTCACCTGTCGAACCAGCAGTTCGTCCATATCCGATTCTTCCACATTCACACTTATAGTTCCCTCTTCACCATTTTCACCGCCATTTCCAGTGCCATCCATAGAGGCAGCAGCTGTATTGGAAAGCACAAGAATACGGAACTCGTTGTCAAACACAACTTCATCACCCGGGTTTCCTTCGAATTCCTCCTCTTCAACCTCAACCTCACGACGCACTATGTATTCTTCGTCACTCATTCTCACGATATGATACGTATTTCCCTCTAACCGAAACAAGAAGGAAGGGCAAAAAAATGAAGGAAAGAAAAGAAAAGAAAAGAAAAAAGAAAAAAGAAAAAATCGTGAAAATTCCAAAATCGCTGCAAAATTTGTTTATTTTCATTGATGGCCCATTTCCGTTTGTCTTCTCTCCCCGTATTGAATGTTCTTTTCTCTTCCCGTCATCTCTGACAACCAACCGTTGGCTTCCACAGTGTTGCAGCTACACCATGCCAGCTGACAACTCACTTCTACATGAACTCGATTCTTTGAAAGAGCTTAACTCCGCACTACAGTCCACATTGGGCACGCTGATCAACGTCTCCGAAAATCTGTCTCAATTACAAGATAATCTTGGGAACTCTAAAGCTTTGGCGAAAACACATACAGAAATACATGAATACAACAGAAACCTCACAGAAACTCTTATGAATACGTTGGAAAATGGTGATACCGTAGATCCAACTGTATTGGATCAGCAAATACTATCTTTGAATGATCAAATAGCCGCTATGAATAGTCAAATCGCTCAATTAAAGAAGGCGAGTTCCTAAATCACTGAATTATTTCAATGAATTGTATATTTATTACCATTATACCTCTTCGCTTTTGAATACAATTATCCTCCATAAATTAATTTAACTATAAAATGTTATAGGAAATAGTAAAAAGGAAAGAAGAAAAAATATTGCATGAATGGATGAATAAATTAAATTAAATTAAATTAAATTAAATTAAATTAAATTAAATTAAATTAAATTAAATTAAATTAAATTAAATTAAATTAAATTAAATTAAATTAAATTAAATTAAATTAAATTAAATTAAATTAAATTAAATTAAATTAAATTAAATTAAATTAAATTAAATTAAATTAAATTAAATTAAATTAAATTAAATTACATAAAGTAAAGTAAAGTAAAGTAAGGTAAATCGTTTCTTATACTTCTTCCTTGGTGATTCTAACCATCAAATCACCCATATCAACACTGTCACCTTCGTGTACTAAAACATCACCAACCTTACCACTAACTGGTGCACTAATAACCATCTCCATCTTCATTGCACTCAAGACTGCTAATGGATCACCCTTCTTGACTTCAACTCCATGTTTAACTCTAACTTCAACAACAACACCAGCCATTGGTGCACCAACTTCATTAGGATTATGTGCATCTGCTTTAGCCCTGGTAACTGTTTCTATTGCAGCTGTTTTATCTTCAATTGTAACTTTACGCATTTCACCATTTAATTCAAAATAAACTTCTCTAGTACCATTGGAAATTGATAAATCACTAATTGCTAATAATTTAATAATTAATGTCTTACCAAGTTCAATTTCTACATTAATTTCCTCTCCAATTTTTGGTGGTGCTAAAAATGATCTAGTTGGTAAAACTGATAAATCACCATATTGTTCAAAAATCTTCCTATATTGTTCATAAACTTTTGGATACATATTATAACTTGCAATATCAGCTTCAGTAATTGTTGGTCCAAACCTTGAAATTAAATCTTCCTTAATTGCTTCCAAATCAAATGGTTCTAATTCTAAACCAGGACGACCTTTTAATTTTCTTCTTTTACCTTTAATAACATTAGTACGTAATGGTTCAGGGAATCCACCATATGGAGTACCCATTAATCCTTCAAAGAAATCTAAAACTGAATCTGGGAAATCTAATTCACTTGCCAGACTTTTAACATCTTCACTTGTTAATTTATTTGAAACCATAAATTGTGCTAAATCTCCAACAACTTTACTAGTTGGTGTAACTTTAACAATATCACCTAATAATAAATTAGCTTCTTCATATGCTTTTTTAGTTTCTTCCCATTGTTCACCTAAACCAACTTGTTGAGCTTGGAAGATTAAATTAGTTAATTGACCACCTGGAATTTCATGTTTATAAACTTCTGGATCTGGACCTTTTAAATCAGCTTCAAAACATGAATATAATAATCTCATTTCAGCCCAATAAGAATCTAATTCTCTTGCATAAGATTCTGGTATACCTGTATTTAATTCACCATCTAATGCACCAATAAATGCACTCAATGAAGGTTGAGATGTTAAACCTGACATTGAATTAATTGCACAATCAACAATATCAGCACCAGCTAATGCACATGCAACATAAGTTGAAATACCTGTACCAGCAGAATCATGAGTATGAACATGAATTGGTAAATTTGGATATTTAGATCTAATTGAACCAATTAAAAGTTTTGCAGCTTTTGGTTTTAATGTACCAGCCATATCTTTAATACCTAAAATATGAGTACCCATTGTAACAATTTTATCAATAGTTTCTAAATAATAATCTAAATTATATTTTTTACCTGGAATTAACATATCACCTGAATAACAAATTGTTGATTCAACAACACCACCAGCTTTTTTAACTGCATCAATACCAACTTTTAATTGTTCTAAATCATTTAATGCATCAAATACTCTAAAAATATCAATACCATTATCTTTTGCTTGTTTAACAAAATGATCAATTGCATTATCAGGTAAAGAAGAATAAGCAACACCATTTGCACCTCTTAATAACATTTGAAATGGAATATTAGGAACTGCTTTTCTTAAAATTCTTAATCTTTCCCATGGATCTTCATATAAAAATCTCATTGCAACATCAAATGTTGCACCACCCCAACATTCTAATGCAAATGCATTCTCTAATGCATGACTTGTAGTTGGTGCAATATTTAATAAATCAATTGTTCTAACTCTTGTTGCTAATAATGATTGATGTGCATCTCTCCAAGTTGTATCCATAATCATACAACCATTAAATGAACGAACTTTTTTAACAAATTCTTCAGGTCCATATTTAAGTAAATAATATCTTAAACCATTATTTGAAGGTTTTGAAATATCAATAATTTTATTTGAATCAATTGAATCATGTAAAATTGGAATTTCTGCATCTTTTTGAAGTTTTGGGAATCCAATTTGACCTTTAATTGATGAACCATTAACACATAAATCACCTAAATAAGCTAATAATTTTTGAGCTCTATTTTTAGATGAAACCATTTCAAATAATGAAGGAGTATCATCAATAAAAGTTGTCCAACAATCACCTGATATGAAAACAGGGTGAGTTAATAAAGCTAATAAAAATGGAATATTAGTTTTAACACCTCTAATTCTAAATTCAACTAAAGCACGAATCATTTTTCTTCTTGCAATTTCATAATTTGAACCAGATGTTGAACATTTAACTAACATTGAATCATAATGAGGAGAAATAACAGCACCTGCAAAACCATTACCACCATCTAATCTAACACCATTACCACCAGCAGATCTATAAACTTCAATTTTACCAGTATCAGGTTGAAAATTTTTAGATGGATCTTCAGTTGTAATTCTACATTGAATTGCAAAACCTCTAGTTGTAATTTTATCTTGTAATAAACCTAATTGTTCTAATGAAGCACCAGCAGCAATTTGAATTTGAGCAGCAACAACATCAACACCTGTAATTTCTTCAGTAATTGTATGTTCAACTTGAATTCTTGGATTAATTTCAATAAAATAATGTCTATTTTGTGAATCAACTAAAAATTCAGCTGTACCAGCATTTCTATAATTTGCAGATCTTGCTAATTTAACAGCATCTTTTAAAATATTATCCCTAACTTCAATTGGTAAAGTTTTAGCAGGTGCAATTTCAACAACTTTTTGATGTCTTCTTTGAACTGAACAATCCCTTTCAAATAAATGAATTGTATTACCATAATTATCAGCTAATAATTGAACTTCAATATGTTTTGGTTTATCAAGAAATCTTTCAATAAAACAAGTACCATTACCAAAAGCAGATTTTGCTTCAGAAGAAGCTCTTTGGAAAGCATCAATAATATCATCACCTTCACGAACAACTCTCATACCTCTACCACCACCACCAAATGCTGCTTTAATAATAACTGGATAACCATATTTTTCAACAAAATCTTGAGCTTGTTTAATACTATTAATTGGACCATCAGTACCTGGTACAACTGGAACATTATTTTTAATTGCTAAATTTCTAGCAGAAACTTTATCACCAACAGAATCAATAACATCATATGAAGGACCAACCCAAATCATACCAGCTTCTTCAACTTTTTTGGCAAATTCAGAATTTTCAGAAAGGAAACCATAACCTGGATGAATCATTGAAACTTGATGTTCTTTTGCAATTTTAATAATTTC